>NDFZ01004498.1:33805-97560 GCA_002192655.3 Mamestra configurata
GTTTAGGTAGTTAACTAAAGGTAAACAATCTTGATGTAACTTTTTACTTAAAAACTCAGTTTAAAAATAAAATGCAAGTAAAAACCAAAGTAAATCAATCGTCCATCAAGCGTAAATCAATTGAACCATAAGTTTGAAAAGTAGTTTATTTGTTTAATTTGAATTTGTGTAAAAAGACACATCAAGATTGTTTACCTTTAGTTAACTACCTAAACGGATAGAGTATAGAAGCGACTGACCCCTGCAGCGCGGGCGCAATGCGTTTTTAACAACTCGGTCCCCCCGAAAACTTCAACCCGCACCGCTGGTATTCGTGTAACGTTCCGTTACAATGTACGAGGATACGTAGCAAGAAGCAATAGATTTACCTAGCCTCGATCACCGCTAGGTAATGAAGCGATTCTATTGGTTCTTAAATACACATCCCTTGCTACGCATCCTCGCATATCTCTGGTAACGAAACGCAACCTTAAGCTCGTATTCGCTGGCACTTTATTCGATTCTCTCCATGCGTATGCATCGATAACGGGTGTTCGCTTCCCGTAACTGAGAATATAATGGGGAATAATAAGCAGCGTGTGCAAATTGGAAAATTTATTATTGTAGCCGCTGAATAGGTAAGCTGAGTACCTACGTAGTGATTTTGATAATGATGTGGATTTTAGTTTGGTAAAAGCTCAAAGTGGTGGCGCTTCCCAGAATTTGATCCTTAGTGGCGACACTTTCGGATGGTGTAATAATGCAGATGTGTTTTTTTTTTCAAAATCAACCGGTTCGGTTCCTAACTAGGAAAACCGATTTTTCAAAAATCCAATAATGCAGTTTTAGTTCTCTTCAAAATCGGCCTCGAGGCTCCTTTCAGTGTTTATCAATATTTCTCATAGTTTAGGATTTGGCCATCCACGCACATTTTAAAAATTCACCCTGTATGTTACATGGTATTTTTTTAACCACGATGAAATAGACTCGCCTCCACAACGCAGGGAATGCTAGTGTGGAGACCAGTGATTTATCTGATTTAATTATGTATTTTTCTGAATAATAAGGATTAAATTATTATTGTTAATTGATTTCATGCAGAATCAATCATAATTAGTTATGACACGGATGACAATTGATTAATGAATAATCAATCATAATTAGTTATGACACGGATGATAATTGATTCTTAAGGCTTTTTTTTTAAGAATGGGAAATCTTTAAAGGACTTCTTTCGCTCTGGGTGGAGCGGAAGGGCGTGTCAGACTCTTACTGACTAAAACCCATCCGTGTTCCTTCTAAAGCCCTTTGCGTTCCAGGGCTGCGGTGACTCTTTCGAACAAATTCCGCAACCCTGGCAGGCTCTGACCCTAGCGGACCCCGTCCCCTATGCTGACATATTTTTGAGGAACGCGTGAAACACACCGCGCCATGATTCTTAAGGCTACCATATATCACCTGAATTAAAAACAAATCATCTATTATAGTAACTTGGTACTTGCAACTCGCATGAACCTAGGATAATCAAATCATAGTCGGTAGGTCAATTCAAGAACCTTATCCATTAATTCTATCTGTTTTACAATGCAGTATCTACTATTTAATTTGAACTATTATGCAGACTGCCAGACTTCATTCCATTGCGCATTCAACCTACGTAACACCGTAGGTGTTTATTAAATTAGGGATGACGTGGTTTATTCTTGGTTTAACATTTTAAACTGTTGCAGAAATTTAAAATTAAAGAGCTCTGATAGCGTGGGACGGTGGAACGTTTTGTGGCGATTGAACTGATAAAATGATAATTATATCTCGAGGAGAAGCCAGAACCTGACTCCATTAAAATGAATGATACCTATTTTTACTTGCAAGAATATAGGTGACTAACATAAGTTCTTAAAATCTATGGGTTTCACTATATTCGGCATATTTGTACTTACAATAAATTGTAAACTATTTTTCTTAATAAGACACGCATAAATATTGGAAACTATTGAATTTGGATGTGATTTTATTGTATTCAAAACGATTTTTTTCATAATATATCGCGAAATTGTTATCTAATAAAGATTTATTACAATCTTACGGAGTCTGCAAATTTTCAGTGTCATGTGCAGTGGCAGGCACGCAGATAATATCGCTATGAACATGTCTCCAAACGGCAATAGTATCACGGCGATTCGATGAGTGACATTGACGTGCAAAACGTTAGGTCGCGGCAATTTGCACGCTCGTAAAGATGGCGCGATTGGCGTTAGGTACAACCACATTTTTAAGTTCTATGGAACAGAGAGCAAGTCACAATCAACAGGGAGCAGATCTAAACTCTAAGCTGAAAGATAGATAAGTATTTATACATATTCTAAAGAACAATATGGTAGATATTTAAATTTTCGAAGGACATTACTCTACATTCATCAATAGGGTATTTGACTAAAATAAATTTAGTTAGTCCGTCAGATTATTTCCTTAAATATTGGACACGTATTTTTTCTTTTGTCACGTAAACAAAAAATTAAGACGTTATAGTGCGTTGAAAACTCGTGTGACGTCACTCAACAGTAGACTTTTTACTGGAAAGTCACGTTACAAGCCCCCACTCCTTATCTTTGATGAGTTTTATCTTCGTATGTTTTCATTGATTTCATAAAATTAGAAATACCTACATATCCAATATTTTTCGATAATCTAACTGACGGACTAAATGGACGCAAATAAGCAATAATGAGTTAACCTACCTGACTGTCATTCGGAGAAAATGGCGTTCGAAAATACAAAACAAGTTTTAATAACTTTGTATGAAGATTTTCTGAATACTGGACATGATTGATGATATTTCAAAATAATGTTTTTAATTTTATTAATTTGCATGTAAATATTAGTAAAAAAAATATATTATTACGAGAAAAACCACAAAAATGTTATTGCATAATTTTTGATAGCTTATGTAACATATCCAAAACATTTCAAGTGATTTAGAATGTTTTTGTAAAATTACAAATTGATCATGGTAATTATTTTGAAAATGCGTTAAATGCTTTGAAATACTTTTGTAAAAATAATAACAGTTGTAAAATGAGTTTAAATAGCAAATTATCGTCACTTGAGATGTTATTGAATATTTATAAATTTGTGTTAACTTTTTTGGCATATTCGAATCATTAAAACCAAATTTCAAAGATAATCAACTTTATTGTAAAAACATTACAAAAATAGGCACTAGAAACTTCTTCACTAATTATTAATTAAGTACCTAATTTTACTTATAAGTAGATAACAGTCTTAATTTTTTAATACTCTGTTAATGTATCATTTTACTATCATTGCACTTATTTATTAATTAGTTATTCATTATCATCATCATCATTAAGTATTTGGCAAATTTATATTTTTATTATGAGGTAGGTAATCAGTCTATTTTTTTAAACTTAGTAGGAATCATCCTATTCATTTGTTGTGTATATCAGTAATAAGATTAAAAATTACGAAATATCATCACAAGTCATTTCGTTATTTTCAAAAGTTATTACTGATACGCTCATACAATTATAATTGTTTTTTAATAATAAAATCACTATAAAACATAAAAAAATAGTACAAAAGTGGAGATCCAGCCCTCTTCTTCTCTTCTCTCTACTCTTCTCTTGTAAATTCTTCAATCTCAAAATCTACAGTAGAACCAAAACCGTCCACATCATCAATGAAGTCACCATTTCTAGCAGTTTTCAAAAAATTATAAAATGGTTTAGCATCACTTGGAATCAGTCTTAATATATCTTTCAGGTCTTTAATTTTTTCTGTACTCAGTTCCCGTCCTTCAGGGTGTAGCAATGGTAAAGCAGTTTCAAAGTCTATTTGTTTTTTACGCCCTTTCCCTCCTTTACCTATATCAATACTTTTCGCGACATCAGTAAGTTTTGATTTCATGTGCAGCATCGTTGGCTCATTTTTCACCAATTCAATTTCAAATGTGTCTAGCCAAGAGATTTTTTGTTTTTGTATGTCACATTTTCTATTTGTTATTTGATTTTGAATCGATTCTATAGAAAAGAAATCGTCTTTTGTAAGTTTCGTGACTTCAAACTTATTCTTTCTACGGCAATTTCTCATGACTTCCATAAAATCTTCTGCAGTGTACAAACGAAGATGTGTTTTCAAAACGCATTCGACGTCTCCGAATTCTGAATCATTAGGCAAATAAGTGTGTCCTGGTTGCAAAAATCGAAGTGTTATTTTTTTTAAAGACAAATGATTTTGGAGAATATGTAGAAGAATCAGAACCATTTTGATGCTTCGATTCTGTCCACCACAAGAATCCGACCAGAGTATCAGGTGAGTGACATCAGGCTTCAAGTTTTCTTGGATATATTTTCGTAGACATGATCCCACCTCCTGTGTTCCTCTCCCTGCTTCGTGCTCCAACCATACATAGAAATGACCTTTATTGGTACTACCACAATGAATACCCAAATTGTATAAATTTAGCTGCCTTTTATAATATACAACACTAGTTGGCAGTCTTGGTAAAGAATGTGTCTTTTCCAGATCGAACGTTAAAGTTTCTGTAAACTTGTCTGATTTAGCTAATTCTAAATCTTTCTCGATCTGATCTCTCAAAGAATATGCGTGTTCTAAATGTTCCCGATGTTGTATATTGAGAAGCGATTTTTGTTCAGAACTTGCCCCAGTCATATTAGCTTTAAATGTGTCACAGCGTAAGCAGGTGTCTTTTTGGGGCTTCTTAAATTTAAGATTAAAATCTTTCATAAAACAGAGTCGAAATCTTGAAAAACTTACTGGATTGTCGCTTTTTTCTTTATAGTTGTTGTATAAAATGGGAAGGTTCAAATTGGAAGCCAAATAATTCGAAGTACCGCTATCTCTACAGTAATGTGAGGTATATTTTGGGAAACTCTCTATATGATTTCGTATTTCAGATAATTGTGCTGCCGTTATTCTATTTTTACCTCCCGAATTGACTCCTCTTTTATCATTAATAGATTCATTATTTCGGTTTTTCATTAGAGCATGGTCGATTCTTCCTTGGCTAATACCCAAAGTATTCAGGAATGCTTTTTTACATATTTCTATATTCTGTATGTAGTATTTTCTTGTAAATGTTCTTCTAGAATTAACTGAATAAGACCTCTTTTTATGCAATTCCTTCACATACCCCTGTAATAAGGCACAACGTGCCTCATAAGATCCTGCTTTCCAAAACTTATCAAATTCAGCTTTACGTATTTCTGTACTTAATTTTTCAGTACATTTTTTAGGACACGGACACTGAAAATCATTCCCTTTGAACGCCTTAGATAGAACTGTTTTCCCCGTTGCACTAACGTAATCTTCATTGTTGTTAGCTTTTTTTTTTCTAATGTCTCTATTCTGGTCTTCAATTTTTCTCTTTCGTCCTTTTTTTGGTCTCTTTACTGAGTTACCTGATCTTTCAGTCAATGGAGTTTGTAATTCTAAAGGAATAAAATCGCGGTCTTCAAAATTCTGACTTGTGCTTGCTGTTCTTGGTGCTATTATTTCTTCTTGTTCATGCCTTATGTTAATAGTAATATCATTTTCATTGCTATTTGGAATATTTCTGTCTTGTGCTATGCATTCTATATCTTCTAAATTACATTCCTTCGTGTTATTTGAGCTTACCACTATTTCTTCTATTATTTCTTCTTGTCCAGTTACATATTCTTCAATATTCATAACGTATTCTTCGAAGATTGATGGTGACGTAGTAGTAGGCATATCGTTTTCGTTCCTGGACGGTATTTGGAGATTATCTGTCATATTACTGCGCTCTTCGACTATGTCTGTTACACACGTAATCAACGTTTTTTTTGGTGAAATATTTACTGCTAATCCGGCTTTTGGGGAAGTTTCATTATCAGTTATTTTATTGTTTGTTTTCTTGCCTTCAATATATTTATCTTTTGACATCTGTCCTGATTCTTCAAGTTCATTTTGTGGGATATCAATTGAACAATCGACCACAAGTGTATCTGGAACCTCGAAAGTATTATTTGAAATCGATTGTATAGCAAAATTTAGTTCTTCATCCGTAATTGCTGGAATTATAATTAAAGAATCATCAGCTGTATTTTTAGAGACTGGATCTGTTCTTCTGACATCACTAGATGAATCATTATTATGGTTTTCTGTAGACTGATAGGTTTCTTCATTATTTAACTTACTATCCTCTTTTCTACAAGCGTTAAATATATTTTTAATTCGTTGTCGTCGGCTTGCGGACATCTGAAATGGAAGTAAGTTAAAATTAGCTCATGTTTATTTGGGGTCTGTACTTTACATGATAATGAAGAAGCCGTATCACACATATAGAACCGTACAGGGTGTAAAGCTGGCCAGTTACATCCTTTTAATCTCTTATTCTAACCACGATGTTTTCCCTCATCACCGTGCTAATGGTAGAAATACGCACGTTCAATTCAAACCTACGACCTTCCGTATGAAGGGCGCGTCCTTATCCACTGAGCTACCAATGCTCAAAACCTTACGACGTGTAGGTATACCCAATACCAGGCCCCTGTATTTTTACTAAAAAATACCTACTTAGGTATTGTTTAGTAAGAATACAAACAATCAATACGTAACCCAATCCAATGAAAAATAGCTATATTAGTGCGGGACTATAACCTTGGGTTCTTCCAATAGAATAGGTGATAATCACTCATTACAAAACTGTTCAACACAGAAGCAACACAAAAATTTCGTAGGTACTCTATACTTTTTCGCAAAAATATGTTAAAGATCATGATACACAGTTGTATGCTTAATGCTGCCTTAGATATTTTTACAAAAATCTATTAAGTAACTTAAGCGTAAAACAAATTTATAGCTATCGTGGATTTAACATTTTGCAACAACTGCTTATGTGAGTTTCGCGCCAGAAAACAACATTAATGTTATGAGTTTTGCTATTGTTGCACTTTATAAACTAAGAACTAACCCACTTTGTAATATTTAAGAGCTCTCATCCACAATAAATGCATACTTCCTACTTAATTACACCGAAAACACAGATAACCTTACCATTAAATGAATAAAAATAACTAAATAAACCAAATTAGACACTTACCTTACAAGAACCAATGTTTCTAGTTAAATTTATTATCTAAATGCACCAATGCACTTGTGTAATTTTACATTAAAAGTACTTTTGTCCAAAAAAAACTGTTAAAAAAGTAGCTGTCATGGGCCGGTTGCAAATCAAAACATACAGTGACGTCTATTTCGCAATAACTTGTCAAGCTGCTTGAGTTGCTATTGAGAACTAACAGGTGGCGCTAGGTGTATTAAAATGTATGTCAAGGCACTTAGAAGTTTATCGCGAATTTATGTAAGGTTCATAGGACGTTGACATAAATAAAAATACCGATTTTTTTAAAGAATTAAGGTGTATATCAGTAAAAATGTTTTTGAAAAATGTTTTTTGACTGATTTCTAAGGGCACTGTATACTTAACTCATTTTGAGTAATTTTGTGGGTTGACGTCTTATTGCTTATTTGCGTCCAAATAGAATAATATTTTTAACCAAGGCAACATCCCTATTCACTAATGCTACCCTTTTTCTAGCGTTACCTATTAATCCCAGGTTTAACAAGCGTCCGCCTACCATCAAACCTTTTCCTTCAATATTCTTATCCAGTTAAAGAATTCTTTGTATGGAGACAAAATGGGTTCCTAAAACATGAAGGAATTAGGACATCGTTAGCGGACGCTTTACGCTGACACACGTCAAGATAGGAACCGAAAAAAAAACATTCGCTTTACAATTATTCACTTTAAGTGATACCAATAGAATATTCGCTCATTTGCTGCATCGTAATTTTGCAAGCTCTATAGTAAGAGAGAGAGCAAGCAGATATTCACAGAGAAATTACGTTTTCACAGTAAACGGAGCGCAATTTTTGAACAAAACTGTAGGTATTATAAACTAAAAAAATAATCAATTTTGACATTACGTCGAGCTTGCAGCAAAATGAGTGAATGTATGATAACAATTTACACAATTATTTTGATACCTACATAATGAAAAGAAGAAAGGCAAATACCTAGATTTTTTTTTCGACGTAACAAAACCCATTACATATAGGTATCGTATCGACATGAAAAAAACTACGGCCAAAAGGTTTGACAAAAAAAACACCGTCTATAATCACAAACGTACTTTACCTAGGAACCTATACAAGGTGATTGGTACCAGCTCTAGTATAACCCATTTCAAGGAACGCACTTAATTATCAATCACTTAGTAGAAGTAGGTGCCATTTTTCCACCACCTTGTGTACTCAACCAAAGCCATTCTTATTAAAAAGCTCGACAATGTAAACAAAGGATTCTCTGATTGCTCGTCTAATCTAACTAAAAAGATCGTTTCATGTAATAACGGTCTGTGATAATGGTTGTGAAACGGTTTAACGGTAGGAACCATAGAGCACAGAGAACCCTTGGCGGCCACTCCTAAAGGCGGCATTGTACAAATTCCCAAAAAGTGTGAGGAGCCTGTTAGGCATTTATAAGGAAAACACCGAGCTCAGAATGAGAGACATTTATTTTCAGTATTTACAAGGATTACAAGGGTGCTGCTGTGCATGCTTTACGGAAAAACTGTTTTTTTTTTTTAAGGATGGGATGGATCATCAAATGACTTCTTCCGCTCTGGGTGGAGCGGAAGGGCGTGTCAGACTCTTACTGACTAAAACCCATCCGTGGTCCTTCAAATGCCCTTTGCGTTCCAGGGCCGCGGTAACTCTTTCGAAAAATTCCGCATCAACTGTCATTCCACCTGCCGGTTGACTCTGTAAATTACTCGCCGTGAAAACTTAGGTGAAGTGAGCTGCCACTACAATTGATGAAAGGTATTGGCAATTCACTTCAATCTCACTAGTGCACAATTGCACATACATAACGATATATTAATTAAATAAATCCGTGCAGCGATTTGGAAGATATGAGGTAATAAAGAATAGTACATGCATACATACAATATACGCGCGAAAAACATAACCCTTCCTTGGCAGTCGGGTAAAAATAAAAAAATAAAAAATGACTAAAACCCATCCGTGGTCCTTCAAATGCCCTTTGCGTTCCAGGGCCGCGGTAACTCTTTCGAAAAATTCCGCATCAACTGTCATTCCACCTGCCGGTTGACTCTGTAAATTACTCGCCGTGAAAACTTAGGTGAAGTGAGCTGCCACTACAATTGATGAAAGGTATTGGCAATTCACTTTAATCTCACTAGTGCACAATTGCACATACATAACGATATATTAATTAAATAAATCCGTGCAGCGATTTGGAAGATATGAGGTAATAAAGAATAGTACATGCATACATACAATATACGCGCGAAAAACATAACCCTTCCTTGGCAGTCGGGTAAAAATAAAAAAATAAAAAATGACTAAAACCCATCCGTGGTCCTTCAAATGCCCTTTGCGTTCCAGGGCCGCGGTAACTCTTTCGAAAAATTCCGCATCAACTGTCATTCCACCTGCCGGTTGACTCTGTAAATTACTCGCCGTGAAAACTTAGGTGAAGTGAGCTGCCACTACAATTGATGAAAGGTATTGGCAATTCACTTTAATCTCACTAGTGCACAATTGCACATACATAACGATATATTAATTAAATAAATCCGTGCAGCGATTTGGAAGATATGAGGTAATAAAGAATAGTACATGCATACATACAATATACGCGCGAAAAACATAACCCTTCCTTGGCAGTCGGGTAAAAATAAAAAAATAGAGTCCAAAATCAAAAGGGGTGATCAACTCTCCCCAAGTTCCCCTAAGGGTTCCGGTTTTTCGTACGGACGTTCGGACCCCTAAAAAAAGGCTAGGCAGATGATGGTGTCTCTACTTTCTAGTCGATGCCAGAGCGGCGTATCTTAGGTCTGTGGTAGGAACCTACTTAAAAGTGGGTGTAGTTTAGTAATGAAATCTTAACGCCAACGTACTCGGTTACATAGAAACTGATTTAAATCTTTACAGGTTTGTTTAAATACTTATGTAAATATAGAAACTTAATTTAAATGTAAATATAGCCTGTAGGTAAGTTCTCTGAATACTGAAAATCAATGTTTGTCTTAAGTGTCTCAAACGGAGCTGTGCCTGACGATGATGTTTTGAATAATTTAAGCTCGTCTGAAAATCCTTAAAGTAAGTAGGTACCTAGAATAAATTAAGTTATGGTAAGTGTCACATTATTCTGGTATTTTGTGTAGCTAGGTGGGTGCTTACAAAAAGGTAAAAATATGTAGGTACCTAAGTAGATTATTATTTCCGAGAGCACGACACAAGATGTAAGTTTTAATTAGGTTCTTTCAAATTTCTAATTTTAGACAACTTCTCGCCCCTAGATCTACCCACACATTCATGGCAATTAGGTAGGTACCTACTTAGAACAAATGTCACGAACTCATCAATTTTCGAATAAAACCTAACACAGATATAATCGGTTACTCCCCCGATGCTGTGGTCCCTTTATGCTCGATTCGAAATATACAGCTACTAAAAAGTCCGAAGTCCGAAAGCAAGTCAACGATAGGTATGTCATTTGAGCGTTGCTTTTGAAAATAGATCAAATATTCTTATACTAAACTTCGTACGCGCATATCCCGTTTTTTCCCCATTCCCGTCTAGCCTCATGAACATGCAAAATAAAAATAAGTTGATTAAAGGGAAAGAAAAAGGCATGGGCAAATTAACCAATAAATAAATAATGGGATTCGTCAGAAGAAAAAGATAAAGATGTAGGTACCTACGATGTTTTAATTGTTCCACCTGTATTCGGAGTCCAACGCTGGACACAGTGTCAAATGTACCTACCTATCACTGTGATTGCGCTGGTATTGACGATGAAGACGAAGAAGCTAGACCCTTTGTGAAAGATCTAATCTGAGGTCCGTTTTGTATTTTGATGTGGTCCATTTTACCTTCACATGCGGACAGAACGAACCAAACCCAACGTTTTGGAAATCATCCCATACCTATCTTTTCATTAGGTGTTTACCTAGATGCTGTAATTTAATTAAAGGCTGGTTTATGGAAATGGGAGAATAATACATTCTTGTTTTTTGTTAATTTTTTCCTATTAGTGAGTCGTTTTGCCTTCCTTTCCACGTCATTGCCGGCATCTTGTTTTTACAATACCTACGGGTTCTCATGAAGATTTAACAAATTTTAAACAACCACGCCCCTGTCAATGTAATTCAATTGCCAAAGATCCTTGTGCTACAAAGTAGGTACCTATTCACCTTTCAACACTGCTAGAACCGTCATTACAACACCCAAAACCATAACTATGCTCAATAAAGAACACCCACATTTATGCACACAAAAATGATATCTATACTCGCAATATTAGGGATGCCACAAAGTCGTTTCCAAGCTGACCTTTGTATCGCTAAAGCTGAAAGCTTTATTCCCCACTAGGGGTTAGCTACCTTATTCTATTGAATTGTTATGCCCTGTGAGACGCCCTGTTTTGTATCCTCGCCCGATATTGTATAGACCATAACACTTGGCTTTCAAACTTTCCGCTGACTTGATATTTTGCCAAGAACTTTTAATATTTTGACTTGGCGGGTTGTGTAATATGGGGCATCTTTGTACTTATGTAGCCATGGTTATGTTGAAAGTTTTTGTGTAGATAGGTCAGCGATAAGATTTGTAAGTATTTTATGCTGATATTAAAATCAGAGGAATGCCATGGCTCATCAAGTTTACCAAGGTAATTTCTTTTTCAACACATTTGCTCAAAAAATGCATTTGCGAAGCCTGTATCTACCCATACTTACATTGTTCGAAAGTTAAAAATTACGCACCACACAATGGAACGTGCGGTAAAATAGGTACCTTCTCTCATCTAAGTACCTATTTTACCGCACTCCTCATTGTATAGCGCCGTGCGTACGTACCCTTTACGGAATTTAATTTCTTTAAAAAAAATGAGAATTCCACCAAGGAGTTTTACATTACTAGAATAAATAAGCCGAATAAACGAACTTCCTTGGAAGCGCTTTTGCTCAATACGTTTGTCTCTCTTTATTATTTAAGAGAAAATGAGACGGAAGATGTACCTAGTTCTAATTTTCACCACGCGCACGTGGCGCCATTTTTAAATTCGCGCTATTTTCATAAGGATCGTCAGTTTGTGTCGACTTTCCTTCAGACTGAAATAAAAAAAACAAAAAGTTTGTTTCATAACCTATTGTAGGTAGGTAGGTACTGTTTTCTCGAGTGTTGAAACAGGTTGTAGGTATGATACACGTGCGGAAATTGATTTTTACAAACTCGTGACTATGGTAAGCCTTCGATTTCGTCTCGGGCTTACATCCGTCTACTCGTTTGTAAAAACCAACTTACCGCACTAGTACCTATCATAAATAACTATTTCATTGATAACCAGTTGTTAATTTATCATCATAATTCCGCGAAGTGTGGCTCCGTCGAACTATCTTAGCGCAGGTGGTAATCAGTTACTAGTTACGTGTTTAGGTATATCTTTTGAGTGGTATGTCAAACGATTTTATATTTAATGTAAGTAGGTATGTTATGCTTATAAAAAATAGTTATTTTAAAATTATATCAATCGTTTATTACATTAACTAATCGTTATATTAAAGAAAATTATAGCTTCCGTTGTTAGGTATATGTTGTAAATATTAGAGATTTTGTTGTTATATCATCTATTACTTACCCCATTGGTCTACCTTGTGGAAGGCCTTCCAACGCTAGGGAGGCAGCGTTGCTGGCGACGGCTGCGGTCTCACAGGTGGTGAGCCGCATACGGCGCCTCGGCCTGGAGGTGGCCCTCAACAAGTCGGAGGCCATCGTTTTTCATGGCCCCCGGCGAGCGCCGCCGCCGGGATCGCACATTGTGGTCGGGGGGGCCCGTATCGCTGTCGAGTCCACCATGAAGTACCTGGGATTGGTGCTCGACAGCCGATGGGATTTCGGCCCCCACTTCCGGCGGCTGGCGCCCAAGTTGTTGGGCGCGGCGGGGGCGCTGTCAACGCTGCTTCCCAATTTGGGGGACCCGAGCACCGCCTGTAGGCGGTTGTACGTGGGGATCGTGCGATCGATGGCCCTTTATGGGGCCCCGATCTGGGCGGCTGACCTGACGGCCAGCACCATCACTGTTCTGCGGAGGCCGCAGAGGGTGATGGCCGTCAGAGTCATCAGGGGATATCGCACGATCTCCTACGAGGCGGCTTGCGCACTGGCCGGATCTCCGCCGTGGGACCTGGAGGCGAAAGTGCTCGCGTCACTGCATAGGTGGCGCGAGGGCGCGCGGGCGCGCGGCGAAAGACTGACGCAGCAACACTTGGAGCTGCGTCGGTCGCAGCTGCGCGAGGTCCTGGTGGCGGAATGGCGGGACAGGCTTTCGAGCCCTACCGCCGGCCTCATCACCATCGAGGCCATCCGGCCAGTGCTCGACCTCTGGCTCGGGAGAAGGCACGGCTCCCTGTCGTTTCGTGCGACGCAGGTCCTCTCGGGGCATGGCTGCTTCGGGAGGTTCTTGTGTCGCATAGGCAGGGAGCCGGACGCTCGATGCCACCACTGCGTCGACTGTCGGGAGGACACGGCACGGCATACGCTTGCAGAGTGTGCAGCTTGGGAGGAGCCGCGCCGTGCCCTCATCTCTGTTGTAGGCGGTGACCTCTCGCTGCCGGCCGTAGTCCATGCTATGGTCGGCGGTGAGGAGTCCTGGGACGCGGTGGTCTCCTTCTGCGAGACAGTTATCGCGCAGAAGGAGGCTGCGGAAAGGGAGAGGGAGATCACAACCGCTCTCCCTGCCCGCAGCAGGCGCATCGGGCGTCGGAGGAGGGCATACGCTGCCCTCTTCCGGCCCCCCTAACTGGGTCCAGGGGCGGCGGACTTGGGGATGTCCGTCGCCCCCCATTCATCCGGACCCGAGGTGGCGGCGCGTGGTGTTCCCGTGCGCCCCTCTTTGACGTAGCGAGGGGAGTTTAACACCTCACTCCCCTCGCCGACGCGAGGTGGCCCGCAGAGGCGGGCCGGCACCAGCCGGGGATTGCGGATGTCGCTTACGTTCCCGCGATCCCCGGCGTAGGTGGGAGATGGAACACCGGGGTGGTTTTAGTCAGTAAGAGTCTGACAGACCCCTCCACCCGCCCCAGGGTGGAGGATTTCCATGAGGATTTCCCCCCGATATCAAAAAAAAAAAAAAAAAGGCCTTCCAACGCTGCGTCTTCTGATACACGGTCGCCACTCCCGAATCTCGGATCGGCCGCATCGGTCATCCTATAATCTAAACGACTAAATTGTAATAGAGGAACAAACGTGGTCATCAATCAATGGAGATTTCTTGGTCGGGCAATTTTATTGTGTTTTTCCACTACACCATTCTTAGTTGCTACTACGAATGGTACTCTGGGCTGCTGCCCAGAGCCTGGTATTCTGACCGGATAATGACAACAGTCTTGTTTTACCACAAATTCAACTCAGATGTACCTAGATTCTGAAAACTTTTAGTCAGAAGGAACACATCTACCTTTTATTACAAAATTTTGCTAAATACAGCAGCACGACGACCTTCAAGAGATTCCCCGCTGTAAGCTCTAAGAAACAGTTAATTTAATATCCTACACATTTCTTAGTTAATTGGTACGCCCCGGGCGCCCGTGTGCCAACCTACATAACTGTTTAATTGAATATCTATCTAATCTACACCTAAAATGTACGCATGGGTAAGTAAATTGAAACCCGGATTCCTAGATATGTAATAATTCTAGGATTCAATTTTGTGTGAAGGTATGTTAGGTAGGTACCTACCTACCTACTATCGGTATGTTACGAGCTTGGGGTTCGTGACAATAAAAACAGCCGATTCAATAACCAAAACGACACTTTTATTTAACAACACTAATTACAACTTTAAACTCACTAATTATAAAACACAACTTCACGACTGATCACTTTAATCGCACTTGAAGATCGCTTCCAAAGTATTCGCTTGTAGGTACTTATTGCAAATCCAATACTGACTCGGTCGCGGACCATGCTGGCCTTATATAGGTCAATTAATTTCAGAACCTTCTACTGTAGAACCATCTGGAAAGTAGGTACTCGTAACTACCGGTGCCGACTGATCATAACGAGAAGTGTAGAATGTTCTGGCATAGAAATGTCTAGAAGGTACAGTAGTACCTTCTAGACATTTCTAACTACTAACTAGTAAGTTCTGCTACTCGATACATGATGGCGCTAGTAGTAGATAACTAAATGTCGGTGTGTACCAGGCATTAATTCCGGCGCGTAACAGTTATATGCCGATGTACCTACTTAACGTTTTGTGTCACAAGTGGATGTGTGAATAGGTTTCTATTTTATATCAATTCCTGAAATCGGAAATAACTTCTTAGTCTAATATCCCAAGTAAGATCGACTTTCACACACCACAGATAAACAAATGTTCAGAAACATATTTTATTTGATAAAATATAATTTTCATCCGGTAAGCAGGTGACTGAAGGTCGATCTTACTGGGGATCCTCTACTATCTAGGAATCAATTATTAGGAATGTAGGACACGTAGGTACCGCGGGCCTGCGAACGGCTCACGTTGGGTGGCTCGCTGTCCGATCACCATCAGGCCCGGGTCGATGTCGCGTTGTGTTTCACGCGCGCCTCAAAGAGATGTCAGCATAGAGGACGGGGCCCGCTAGGGCCAGAGCCTACCAGGGTTGCGGAATTTGTTCGAAAGAGTCACCGCGGCTCTGGAACGCAAAGGGCTTTAGGAGGAACATGGATGGGTTTTAGTTACCCAGAGCGGAAGAAGTCATTTGATGATTTCCCATCATTAAAAAAAAAAGAAAAAAAAAGGGCACGTAGGTATGTTACATATGTTGGCAAAGCGACAAAGATGATATACTTAGATGACCCATTAAAGAATACCTGTCAATGCCAGGTTATCTATTATGGTTCCGTAGCTTAGGGGCGGAAACGAGACCCTAATATTACTTAGCCTTCACCGACTAGCTTTCAGTCCGTGTAGGTATCCGACCTGTATTTGTCTAGTTTTTTTTACTCGACCGTGCGATGCAAATGATGGTAGTGTGTCTAATAAAAAAGATAGAAACATGGCCAAATGGCACCTAAACGTAACAAAAACACCAAACTTATTTCTCATTCTCGCTTTGAAAAATACCCACCTTACAAAATACTCTTACATTAGGACCCCTCCACATTATAGATTCACGCGAGCGACGACGCCGCGCGCCGTCGTGCGTGATGTCATTTTGTTAACAAATTGATAGGCACCCAATATACGACATAATATACCTTCCCACGTACCTACCTATCTTGTAGGTAAATAACATTTCAGGTGCTTATACTACGGGGTAGGTACAAAAAAACTTAGGTGACTGGCGAAAATACGATACGAGAAAGATTTCTGAACACTTCAGGTTTTTTTTTTCTCAAAGTTTTCTTAATTGCCTAGGTACAATTAGAAATAACTTGGTACTGAATTCACACTATAAAATCTTTATAAGTTTGTGTGCAGTGGAGTTTATGCCCACACTAGCTTTTGCCCGCGTCCCATTCCCCTATAGCCTATAAGCCTTCCTCATGAATGAGGCTGTCATATGGTAGAAAATGTTTTTTTCCAAATGCGACTGGTGGTTCCAGAGATAAGCGCGTTCAAACAAACCTCTTCAGCTTTATTATTTTAGTAAGTATAGATTCTTCCTAATGAAACTTGACCACCTCAAGACCAAATTTTTTTTTTTAAATAACCAAATTGCTAAATTAGTATCACTCAATGTTTTCTTTTAGACAGTTGCAACTGTACATACAAAACCTTATCTACTGTTTCACTTTTCCAAAAGCAAATATACTTTCAACCAGACTGCAGCACATGTATGAAAACGGCACCTCGAAAAATAGCGAGAAAACACTGTGAGCTTCATAAAATGTTTACACACAGTACAAATTGCCTGCAGTATCTACTGGCGGCGTGCCACGGAGTACGCGACAACGGGAGCTTTCGGCACTTAGCGGGAACAAAACCAAGTGTCAACTACAACGCAGCGACGTGAGCCGTGTGTGTGAAAGGGCGCTTATGTTCACTGTCAATCACAAAACGGTTCATTGAATCAAACTATTAGGAGTCTATCAGAGTTAATTAAATTGTTGGTGTTTGCGTATCTCATAATTAGATTGCTAACAGTAATTAGGATTGTTTATGGAACAACGGCCGGTGAAGCTGTGCTTGATTTCAAACATATTGATGGATTGCAATCAAACCTATTAGTGAATAGAACAAAATTGTATTAGGTTTGATTTGAACAAGAAAATGTAGGTACTTTTCAGTTGCTTATAGTACACACACATTAGGGTATTTTCCCAGATAAAAAGTAAATAAATATGGTCCGCCACGTCAGTTAGATTTTCAAAAATAGACCTATGACAGAGATAAAGCGCATCAAAGTTGTCATCACCTTGTTGGTAAAAACACTATGAGTGATACCTGAGTGACGACATGGTCTAAATATTTTGTTTACGTGACAAGATACGTGTGACTAATTTTTTTTTTTTTTGGGATTCTTACTGAGGGACCGAAAATATTTGTTTCAGGAAAATACGTATTTATTTAACAATTTTTGTACACACATTTAATAAAAAGATAATAAGAAGAAAAATAGGTACAAAGGTGATGCTTATTTCTATAGAAATCTCTTCCAGCGTACCTGCGAAAGGAGAGTCGAGTAAAAGAGATGTAGACACAATATCTTATTGTCCTGCACACACCATCGACAGGTTTAACACGTCGCCTAACGGTCTTCTTATAACTCCAAACACAAGACAAGAGCCCACCTGCTTAATGGTCTTACTACCCCATTCACAAGATTAACATAAATGATAACGCTCAGATAGCAAATGACTGCCATAAACAGTCACTGTCATGACATAGTCGCAGCATAGAAGTGTCACGACTATGAGCCACTAATTCATTATGCTAACGAGGCGCGTTTCCCCGACGGTGATGGATTAGCCTTTCTCCCCTTCGCATAAACGCGACGACGAGAGGAAATGCGTAAAAAATGGACCAATAACAGTGTATGCAAAAGTTCGGAGCTCCCTCGACGTAAAATATTAGTTTATTGAAATTTTCCAGACCCGTGGACCGAAGTAGACAAGACTGCTAACATTGCTCCTTCTTGTGAAAATAGCATTCCGGTGTGAGTTTGCGACGATTTGGAGGAAAATTGGAAGTGCTGAATTAAAAATCGACTGTTCTTGCTTCTTGCTTGAAGCGATTTCGATGTTTTGCGTTGAAATTGGAGATTTTGTGGGTTTTGTAAGTTTTATCGTGTGATAAGTTAGGATTTAAGTAAATAATTATATGAGCCATAATGCCAGCTAAAAGGTAACCCCAAAAAATAAAACACGTTTTTCTTAAAAAAAAAAATCTTTGATTATTAAGTAAATCACAAAATAATCTCGCTTCATGTCCAGCAAGTAGAGATATACTGATGTCTCCTGATTGTTTCTTATACTGTTTCTTCTTGCAGCTCCTCACTTATTTCCAAAACTTCATTCTTGTGACGTAACTGTATGTGCGCCAACATTTGTTTTTTCATATTGAAAGTCCTTTCACAGTTGGCGACTTTACAACTGTACCTCCGAACACCCGTATGGACTGCGGCATGTCTACTTAGAGACCTCGCGTTTGAGAACGTTTTCTTACAGATCGAGCATTGCGGCACAATTCCATTGTGCTTTTGAAGGTGCTCGGTTAGTTGAGATTTACGTTTGTAACTGTCAAAGAAAAAAGTTTTATTTTATTTACTACCTTTTGCCTGCGACTTCGTACGCGCATAGATATCCCGTTTTTCCCGTTCCCGTAGGAATTTCCCGTTCCCTATAGCCTTGCCTTCCTCATGAATGTGGCTATAATATAAAAAAGTATTTTCCAAATCCGACTGATAGTTCCAGAAGCTAGCGCGTTCAAACAAACAAACAAACAACCTCAAATTTCGAATACGGGTCACTTTTAGGGGACAAACTAGAAAATTAAAAAATTAAGTTTTCAGACTGGTCCGTGTGACATTTCAAATTAAAGGGCTTATATATTGTGAGGGAAATAATTATAATTTTTAAATAAATAGTTTTGAAGTTATTCAAGAAATTAGACAAATAATTGACCATGCCCCCCTCTTATTTCCGAAACTATTGGGCCTAAAATTTTGGATAAAAAAAAATGCAGATGAGAGTTCTTTACCTATAGATTACAGGAACAAATATTAATACAAAAATGAAATTCGTTCGGAACCCTTTGCACGCGAGTCCGACTAGCACTTGGCCACTTTTTTCTCTCTGTCTGCGGTAATGAAATTAAAATTATGATAACTTACTTGCTTCCACAGAGATCACAGTTGAAGGGCCTTTCATCGGTGTGGGCAATCATGTGCTTCCTCAACAAGGTAAGGTTTATAAAGGTCTTATGGCACACCTCGCATTCCAGAGTTTTCTCTCTGGTAACGTTTTTCTGATGTTGTTTCAAAGAAAACTGGCTCTTAAACATTCGGTTGCAATGGGTACATTTTAATGGTCCCGATTGATAGTGCACTGTCTCTTTGTGTGCCTAGAAAATGTGATGTAAAAGAAATTAGGGTTGTCTCAAAAACAATGTCAAATAAAATTTGTTACAGCGACTCCGCCGATGTGATTGTATATCCGAATGGTGCATAGATGAAATATAGAATAGTATCGATCGTCTTATCATAAAATTACACAAGTATTACAATTTTATCGTGACGACCTTTTTTAGTGTTCCGAACCTCCGTATAGAAAAACGATAGAAAAAGCACTATATATGTCCGTCTCTCACATCAAATTTTTTCCAAATCTACTGGACCGATACATTTGAAATTTAGTACCTACACATTTGAAATTCTCAAAAACGGACGCGTCACGAATAAAAGTAATTGAAAATGGGGTAACTTTTCGGGGGACAAATTAGAAAATAATAAATATTTTAACTGCACCGTGTGACGTACCAATTTTTTTTTTTATAATGTTAAAATATTCCATTCTGAAGTTATTGAAGAAAATAGCTGAAATTGACTGGCCCTTATCTTCGAAACTACCGAGACTAACATTTTTAAAAACAACAAGTTAGTCTTGGATGGATCTATACAGGAAAACTTATAAGTCTATGGATTTAAAGTAACATGTTAAAAATAATCGATTCGGAACCATTTGCACGCGATTCCGATTCGCACTTGGCCGATTTTTTTGTTTTATCTAAGCACCGATATCCATTGCTTTTACGGAGTTCCGCTTACAAATTTTATCTTACCAAAAAATATCTGTAAACTTACTTTAAGATACCTTTGGCGGGACATAACTTTACCGCAAATGTCACAAATGCTTTTATCCAGTCGCATATGATCAATCATGTGTGTCGTAATACTACTTTTATAAGTAAACCTGTAAAAAAAATTAGTTGTAACTAACAAGATGACTTTCATACAAAGCAAATAAGTTCAGTGGTATTTTTTAGAGACTCGATATTTTTTTAATTGGTAATATACATATTGTCTAGAGATTACATTCTCAAGAGTCTAAGAGTCTACAGACATACAGGAGAAGACGCCCCACGCATCGGGATTCGCAGGGTGATCCCCGGCCACCCTAGGCGCGGGCCTGCGGACGGCTCACGTTGGGTGGCTCGCTGTCCGATCACCACCAGGCCCGGGTCGATGGCGCGTTGTGTTTCACGCGCGCCTCAAAGAGATGTCAGCATAGAAGACGGGGCCCGCTAGGGCCAGAGCCTGCCAGGGTTGCGGAATATGTTCGAAAGAGTCACCGCGGCCCTGGAACGCAAAGGGCTTTAGAAGGAACACGGATGGGTTTTAGTCAGTAAGAGTCTGACACGCCCTTCCGCTCCACCCAAAGCGGAAGAAGTCATTTGATGATTTCCCATCCTTAACAACTTAACCCCTTAACTTTGTTTAACCCCTTAATATTTATTTACGCTTATTTTTTGTTTTCTTACGAATATGAACCTTAAACGCTAAACAAATCTTATTTAAATTTAAACTTGCCCCAAGTATCGAAGTATGAGGCATCGCCGCGTCGCCCCGGCCAAACCTGCGCGACCAAAGCGACTGCGAAGCGAGAGCGTCTGTCGCGCGGCGGACGCTGCTCTTGTTTAAATATGGCGCCTTGCACACGTGACCAAGTGGCAGTACCAAGTTGTAAATGCTCCCGCTTCGCGTCCCGCGTACTTGACGCGCAGGTTTGGCAAGAGCGATCATCGCGCGAATACGCTACCGTCGCATTAGTTTGTTGGGCAAAACCGGAAGGCGCCCTCCGTCGGCGCGACAACGCGATTTGATTTTCAATACAAATGAGCGGAGGAATGAGGAAAATATCGTAAGAAGAAGACGAAGAAACAATGGATGCAAAGAACAATGATGAATGTCTGGAACCACGACTAATAGATAAGGTTTTTTTTTCTTGGATGGGAAATCATCGAACGACTCCTCTTGCTCTGAGCGGAGCGGAAGGGAGTCCAAATGCCCTTTACGTTCCAGATCTGCGGTAACTCTTTCGAATAATTCGCAACCCTGACATACTAATAGAGAAATAAAGACACATGTTGCGACAACATTAAATAAATTGGGGTAAGTTCAAGGGAATGATGAGTTTCTGGGAAAAATGTTGCGGTACTTCTTCTTCAAAGTTAAAACATGTGTGGCGTTTTAGGGGTAAAGTAAAGTAAATTTTCGACGTTCAAAAAGTGAAGATACTCTACATAGTTTGAATATATACATTTTATATTTATATATTTATATACGTTTGAATATATGTATAATAACCTTTGATTTTCAAATAGATTACACTCACTCTTTTCCGCAAAAGTCACATATATACTTGGGGGCACGGTGACTCCTCTCGTGTTTCTTCCACGGAAGCATTTTGTTGTATTCCTTATTGCACCACGAGCAATAACCACCAGCCTTCTTCAAATGTTCTCTTCGGTAGTGAAAGTGCAATGCCAACAATGATGGTCGAGGTTTTTCACAAATGTGGCACACAAAATGCATTTTTTTCCGTGGCAAGTGTGAAAACCTGGAAATATTTTGGATATACTACCTGCCTCATTGGTTTATTCTTAGGTGGGCACCGTTTTATAGTGTTTTCAATCAGAAATTTCTCACTAGCAGGCTTAAAAAATGGCTTACCTATGTGAAATTATAGCAGCCAGATCGATGCCAACGAAATCACACAATTTGCACTCTAAGTTATTATTTGACCAATGATCACCCAAATGTTTGTACACACCTTTGGCATCGCTGAAAGTGAGATTACAGAGACCTACAAACATTAAAGAAAAACAATTTGAACCCTGTTAGAAGTACTTACAAAGATTTTTCTAGAAACGAAATGACCAAACAAAAAAGATAGTTAAGGACATCAAAAACCATCATTATCACAATGCAATCCAAGTTAGATGGGACCACATCAGATACAAAAGAAAATCACTCAAACTATAATACAAATAAAATTAAGTAAATATATTTAAAGAATTACCGCATGAAAATGAAGAATCAGATTGGTTTTCAATTATTTCAATTTTATTTTGTGGTTCTTGTTTTATCGTTTCAATATTTAGATCACCATATTTTCTACCTAAAAAAATTACGAGGAAAATATTACTGAAATGAAAAAACACCGGTCAAGTGCGAGTCGGACTCGTGCACGGCAAAAAAAAACGTTTTTTGTATGGGAGCCCCTTTAACTATTTATTTTATTCTGTTTCTTAGGAAGTATTTTGTCTTATAGCGGCAACAGAAATACATCATCTGTGAAAATTTCTACTCTCTAACTATAACGGTTCATGAGATACAACCCGGTGACAAACGGACGTCTGTCCGACAGACGGACGGAACCCTTTGGGTACGGAACCCTAAAAGAACATCTATCCACTAGCAGAACTTGTGCACTACGAGCAAAACGCACACAACACGCGTAAATTTGAAACTTGACTTTCTTGAAACTTGACATTCGTTTATTTATACTAGTATGAACATTATGAGACTAAGAATAAATTTCATATTTGTATGAGTCGCTGACTTATAGCCGGTCTCAATAACGTATCTGCCTTTAACCAAAGCCGTTAGCGAAGTAGAGTCAAGGTGCAGTAAATACATATTTTACAGACGACATAGGCTTAGCTTTCAGTAAGCTGACGTTTCCAATGATACAAAAACGTACGTCTTAGGCTTTGTGCGTTTTACGCGACTATGAACCTTATAACTACGCAAGTGAAGTTCGTACTCGTATAAACAAATGCGAGCAGCTGTTTTGTACGAATTTGAGAATTAATTTTACAAGAATAATATTCCAGAATAAGCGCCAATGGTCTATTGAAATTAGTTGAAATACTTACCCAAGTCATAAGAATACTCTTGATTGTAAATCGTTTTTACTCTCTTTGCTTGACACACTTCTATGTGTCTGAGATACCAATATTTCCTACCTGAAACATGCACTAGACTGAGTCAAACATTACTGTGAACATTATATCCACTACTCAGTTTGGATCGGTATTCCTAACCAGGAATCGAAACGGTTTATTTAAAAAATAAAGCAAGCTGCATTATTACACCAGCCAAATGTCGAAGCTAAAGGTAAGAGCTTATTTTTAACAAATTACTTTTTAAATTCCTAACTAAACCTATCTACCGAACCGTAACAATTTTTCTTTTTTTATCGAACAATGCAGTTGTAGTTTCTCGGCCCCGATGTTGATGGAAACTAAAACTGTGTCATAGATTTTAATAATTTTTTTTAACCTTAAAACACAGTTAACACTTGTAGGTACAATCCGTTAAACTTACGGCCGCTCTCAATAACATATAGATCTACTTTTAACTAACTGTCAAATTAGAAACCAACAGTAGCTGAAACGTCATATTTGCCTTTGTAACATGACGATTCAGCTACTGTTGTTGGCTCATTTGACAGTTATTGAAACTGGCCGTAAGTGAGGCGAAGAAAAGAAAGGGTTTGTTTCAGAAAAAATATTATCAATACCAGATTCAGCACAAAATTTACTAACTTTATTGGACCTTTCATCTACAATAAGATAAACAGAACTAAACATCTACCCTTGACTAAAACACAAGAAAAAAGTGACTGATAACTTGCTTTAACTCTGTTACGAAGAGACTGAAACTACATATGCTCAAGTGATTGCTGCTTGCATATCACAGTCACACACCCTCTCACACTTAATCACACATATAATCATAGACACAACACAATCAAGTATCATCTCTTTATTCATATTATTTTCTATTTATTATATAATTTTTGATTTTGAAAAAATATCAAAATGACGGCCGGGTAGCTATGCCAGAAAGGTTCTATCGAAATATTTTTTACCAAATATTAAGAAAGACTAAGATGAGCAATTGTTTAAAATTTAAAAGTTCTCACCATAACTATTTTTGCACTTCACACAGGTGTAACTTTTTTTTCCCACACTTTTTGCACAGCCATTACTGGATGAAACTATTTTGGATTTTCTTTGTTTTGAATCATCTTTATTTCCTACAATACAATCGTTTTTCTTGATGATACTCTCCTCATCCCCGGATTTGGTATGTTTATCAATCTCTGTTTTAATTTCGGCTAGTGAAAAAAATTCCATTTTAATTTCATCATTGTTCGCAAAATGAGTCTCATCTTCATCATCAAAAAGTTCAGAATCAAATATTTCATTTATTATATGTGTTGTACTTGTTACAGGATCATTCACATTTTCTATGGTTGTTGGTGGAGTTTCAACATCTTCATGTTTAATGATGTTACATGTCTAAAAAAAAATACTGTGTTACTTTGATTTGTAATAGTGTATGCTCTGTAATAATATTATTTTCTACCACCTAAACCACATATTTGTTTGCACATCAAATTTTTCATTTTTACTATTCTTATTTATGCCATTTTACGGGTGCGGGAAGCTTCTCAGAGGATCTCAACATTCACACCATTGGGGGTCCACAACACAGTGTTTCAAGCTGAGTGCATGGGCATTTTCCTGGCAACTTCAGCCATTATAAACAGGGAAGTTAGGGACCACTCAATACGCATACTTTCGGACAGTATGGCCGTCCTGCAAGCTCTGAACAGTCACAAAGTTAACTCTGGTCTGATTCTCGAGTGTCACCAACGTCTCGACCTGGTTGGTAGATACAACAAAGTAACCATTCAATGGATCAAGGGACACAGCGAATCCCGAGGCAACGATGCAGCGGACGAACTCGCCAGAAGGGGGTCGAGTATGACAACGATAGGACCTGAACCTATCGTACCACTCCCCATCGGTTACCTGCGCAATCTGGTAAGGAAACGTACTAGTGATAAACATCACAAGCTATGGGTTGACCATGGTGAGTGTAGGCAGGCCAAAGAGGCACTTCCCTCTATTGATGGCCGTTTCACGAAAATAGCCCTAAGACTTACTAAACAGCAGTTGCGTACAGTCACAGCCGTCACAATTAGCCATGGGTCTTTTAATAAACACCTCAATGTCATAGGAGTCACTGACAGCCCACTCTGCAGAGCCTGCATGGAGGAGGACGATATAGCAGCACACCTGCTACTAAGCTGCCCGGTAGTCGCGGCTAAGTACTTCGGAAACCCAGGTACCCTCTGTGAGATAATTGGTAACACCAAGGCGTTGCTGGCCTTCCTTGGGGAGCTGTAGTGGATCGAATGACACATTTGTGCCACCTGCACGCAAAATACACGCTTAGTCGTGGAGTTGCGGAAACCAGCCCGTGTGACATACATACACATACATTATGCCATTTTATTATGAAGTACTTTCGATATAATTGATTCATGACCCTTTCTGGTAATAATTTATTTGAAAATGTTAACCATTAACCTTCAAGCGGTTGCGCCGTCGCGCGGCGTCGAATTGACCGCACTGGATACATTTTCATTCATAATATCCAGATTTCTAGTCACAAGTATTTCTCGTTTCTAGTAGCCTGTCATTAGTACAATACGCATAAAAACTACTGCACTCCCTCCTTCTCCGAGCCTCCAGAAGGGAACAGAATGCATATGTTTAAGTGGCGGCGTAGGCGCCGAAACGACTACACGCGCCTGATTGTAATTTTTACCTTGACGACACGACTGTTTCTGAAGTAATCTAGACCAGAGTTTATAATAAACAACAATACCAATTTTTAGATCTTATTATAGCTAGTTAAAATTAAAAAACATCTAAGTAAAACAACAAAACTCTCGAAAGAACAGACCTTTTGGTTGGGCGTGCAAAATTTATAAGTGTTGTCCTTAATTCAAAGAAAATGGTTTATGTTAATTATTTTGTTTTAAAATTTAAAAAAATTGGTTCCTAGTTCAAAAATAGATAATTTCAGAATAAAAATAACAAATGAGTACTAATTAATCTGTGTTCTAAATCCCTGAAATCTTCCGTAGGTCATTTCTGTTACGCGCAACTGCTGCCATTTCAAATAACTATGCGCCCACTTGAAGGTTAAAAGTTTGTGCACCATGATTGTGTTCAATAGTTTAGAGTTTATTAATTCAATAAATAAGTAAGATTTTTAAAAAGCAGTAATAAAATTTTGAATAAGAATTAATTAACAGGCTATCAGAATTAGTTGCTTATAGAAAAATGTATAGATTAATCATTTATATTTAAAAAATATAATATGAACTACAGCAGAGTATTTTTAAATAACAAAAAAGATGCACCATTTCTGACAATTTGAGCAATGTTTTACTAATTCAATAAGTGGTTTTTTGCTAAGGTAATATGTATATATGTTACAGCTAATACCCGAAGTGTGGCTACACACATAAAATTATAGCTTCCGTTGTCATATGTTGTAAATATGAGAGATTTTGTTGTTATATCATCTATTGACTATTACTTACTCGATAAATAGGATACACCTAAGTTTAGCCACCGGTGTGCAGCTGCACCTAGTTCTAGCTGCTATGATGAAGGCTAAACCTAGGTCTAACCGAAGATAAGAGGATACATCTGAGTTTAACCACATGTGGCCGGCTAGGTGTAGCCGCACTTCGGGTATTAGCCGTAACATATATATCCAAATTCCATAGTGAAATATGCTTAAGGCTGGTCTGGATCTATCATGCGGACAGTACATGTTTTTGTTATTCTTAACAGGGAACAATCTTCTTCTCTAGTAACAACTAATATTTTATTCTTTTACCAAGCAACCAAGCTGGTTCTTTCGTAGGCCTCATTTAAGTCTTAGAAATTGTTATTTTCAGCGGTTCTTTGCCAGGTTCAGCAGTTACAAGAGTTATAAAATAAATCTCTTATCATATCTATGCAAGTAGAATGCAGTGGTTCAAGAGAAGCATAGCATGTATTAAGTGCACCCATCTGTTGAAAACTTAGATGTTTAAATTAAATTGTGAAAATGTATTGACTTACCACATCAGAAATCACTAATTTCCAAAGGCTGTGAGACTTATGACATTTTTCCTTGAACTTAACATAACTTTGGACCTTCTTGGCACATGTATGGCATAATAAACGAGGCTGGTCTTGAGTGGTTAACTAAAACAAATAACAACATACATACTCCCGGGATAAAAAATCATCCTAATACAGAACATTGTCTACCCATGTAACAAACAAATGGTTAAGACGTGAAAAAGTAACAAACAAACAGAGGGATAGTCAGACAGACAGACATTGGAATGTTAACATGGACTGGTAACTTTATTCCTGAAATCGCAGCACTAACTGATTACTTATATGGTTACTACTACGACTACTATAATTATTACACTCTGATGTTTGAAAATGGGGTGAGTAAAACTGGATCATTTGAATGAAATTCAACCTTTTTTGTATTGACAGCATAACCTCAATTGCCTTAGCCTTGAGAATTGAAGGTAGTAGACCAAAAACCCATGTTTACTATTTCTTTTAGTAAAATTTTAATTAAAATATTAACAGAATTAACTACTTAGAAAACATTGAAAACTTACCGTGATCCCAAAACAAAATTCGAATAGTTTCAACCATCCATTTTGCTCTTCTATTAACACCATATCAACACTTTTTGCGTCAAGACATATTCTACACGTACGTGCTTTAATTCTGTTATCCCTTTTATTAATTACAGACATCATAACAACCCAACAATATCAAATAGGAATTATTTTGTTCAAAATAACCTTAAAACTGACATCTCAAATTGACAAACAAAATCAAAAACAAGAAGTTAGCATGTGACATTTCTTTGACAGTTCACCTATTAACCAATCAAAATCCTTTAGAAGCTTACGGAACCGTTTACGATTGGCTCAAATTAAGTTATGTGCTGTCAAGCAAAGGGTTAGAGATCCGTTCAAATATTACATTTTGAAACATTTGGAATCGTATCGTAAAAAGCCTTTCGTAGGTTCCGTATATTTTGTTCTTTGTGTACTTGGTCAGTGGGTCGTCTTAGGGCTTTTTAAGAGTACCTAGGTAATAGTTAATATTTTTAAGTTTTATTTTCACTGAATGAAAAAGCATCACTATGTTGCTTTTTCATTCAGTAAATGTATAATGTAGCGCGACGGTTGCAAGGCGAAAAGAAAATATTATGTTGCTCTGGATGAAGTTTTTATTTTCTTCTTCTCTAATTTTAGACAGGTGGATAATTTAGATAGGTAACTTAGTCAAACCATTTTATATTATTAGGTAGTAGTAGGTAGTACCTACCTACCTGAAAATCAAGTAATCTCAACTTGAGATCGCGAAAGCCGGAGTCATACGCTTGCCCAACCTCAACAAACCGTCACATTACAGCCAAAACTAGCTTGGTGTCCATTATGCTTACTTATCCAGTACATAGGTATTAGCGCTCGCGCAAGCGTTTGGAAGGCGACATGAAAGTTTGAAATGTTTGAACCCCTAAGCCTAAACTTTGTAGAGTTTTGAAGTTTGCGGCTAGTGCCAAGCGTGTGGATCCGGTATTTAATAGATTGTCGTTGCTATAAAGACGTGGTTTGATATCTGTTTATGAAATGTGAAGATGGCTGTTGGTAGGTAGGTATGTAGATAGTATCTAGTAAAGACTTAGCCTTTGTAGTCTCCACTACCTATTCCAATGCATCAATGCATTAGGTACTGCTTTACGTAAGAAAAGACCAACGGCATTAGGAGGTCAACAGACTGATTCTTTGTTTTAATTGTCACACCCCAATATTTTATGGAATTATCCAGCAGCTGATTAGATTACTCTTTGTCGTCTATAACTCCCTTTGTGAGCTAGCGGTCCATTAAAGTAATTAGTAAGTAATCCATCAGGAGCCCTTGAGTCCTTTGCGTAGCTATAGGTACTACCTACCTTCTAGTGTTGTATCGGAATCTCGCCTCTGCCTATTAAAATGTGGAACTTCCGCAAGTAATCGTACCTACTTTTGGATCCGCATCCATCTCTGAATCTCTGCATATTTTAACGAGTAGGTACCTACTCGTACCTACCGGAGGTCTATTAACGAAAATCGAAAGAGATTTAACTCTAACTTTTATAATTTTTCCTCCCACGTGACTGCTTCAGATCCAAGTGAGCAACTGTTTAGAGTAGAGGAACCTGTTATTTTCTTGAAACACAAAGATATCGCCTAGAAGGCGGCAAAGACCGCCGCTGTCTATAATTCTATCAAATGGTTGGTTGATAGAATATTGTAGACAGTCTTTAGGGTTACGTACGGTACGGCGGTCTCTAGGGTTGCGAGGCCCCAGGCGGCAGATATTTGCGAGGCTTCGGGCGGCAGACCTTTTCCGAGGCCCTTGTTATTTTTGAAATTTATATAAATCGAAAATAAGTTTTTTTTTATATTTTATGTTTGCGGCTTTTTTATGAGCAACTTCTTAGTGGTAGGTACCTGCTCTTTTCATGAGCTCTGAAAACTGTAAATTAGTGGATAAGAAACTATGTAGCTATTTTTATTCAAATAATAATTCATAATCAAATCTAATTTTAATAAAGTAGGTAGATATTTTATTGGTTATTGTTATCTAAGTGTTGATTGTTTATTGTACCTACACTACCTACGATACGATTCGATTTTTCAAATTCGAACCAAGAGTTCCTGAGATTAGTTCGATCAACCAAACAAAGTCTTCAGCTTTAGGTATAATATTAGTAAATGTGGATATTTGTTTATTTATTGACACACCAACGACTTATTCACTAACTTATTACATTCGATATACATATTCTATTTAAACAGCGTTGCGGTGAATTTGTCACTTATAGGTGTGCACAGCACTTGTATAATAATAATAATTCATTCATTAATATAATAATTAACAATCAAATCTAATTTTAATAAAGTAGGTAGATATTTTATTGATTATTGTTATCTAAGTGTTGATTGTTTATTGTACCTACACTACCTACCTACCGACTGTGCTCGTAGATTTCACGACTAACTTGGTTTAGCCATGAGGGATGTAATAATTACCCAAATACCTGCCGACCTAGAAATGAATGCACCTTCGAAAGTAGGTAGGTACTACCTAAACGAGACCTAATATTTCAAAATCAGTTTCAAATCACCCAATTTCATGATCTATAGCTGATTCCGCGAATTATTCAAGGAGCATGAGGCAAAAGTGAGATAAAATTGCTCAATTTATCAAACTAGTCAGTTTTTTGCGTTCAACGGTGGGAAATATTAGATCACTTTAAGCGTTCGCATTATTTCTCCGAAGGGCAAAAACGGATACCTAACCCTTTCTTTCAGAGTCGTTGAGTGAAAGCACTTAGATTTCTCTTTTTTTTTTAATTTTGTAAAGAAGGTTTTAACCTAAATTTTAGTTTTATTCAGATTTAATATGAAGTAATGCGGGCTTGAGTTTTTGCTGTCTGATCCTCTGATAAATACCAACAGGCTTTTTATAGGATGACCTAAATTATATTACTACTGTCGTACTTAAATTGACTATTCGTGCTTGTAACTACAAATCAATAGGAATTAATTGATTACCCTTACCTATTAAGTTATTCATGTTTCACCCACGAATTTCAAACACATTATTTTCAAAATCAAAATGAAGATTGCCGAGGTAGGTAGTATCTACCGGTTGCGGAATTTGTTCGAAAGAGTCACCGCGGCCCTGGAAAGCAAAGGGCTTTAGAAGGAACACGGATGGGTTTTAGTCAGTAAGAGTCTGACACGCCCTTCCGCTCCACCCAGAGCGAAAGAAGTCATTTGATGATTTCCCATACTTAAAAAAAAAAAAAAAAAGGTAGTATCTACCGACCTACCTGGAAAGATAACACTAGCTGTGCCCGTGACTTCGTTCGCGTGATTTTCGGAAAAAAAGAAATATTGTATACCCTTCCTCGATAAAAGGGCTATCCAACACTAAAATATTTTTCAAAATCGAACCAAGAGTTCCTGAGATTAGTTCGATCAACCAAACAAAGTTTTCAGCTTTAGGTATAATATTAGTAAATGTAGATACTTATTTATTTATTTATTTATTATATACTTTATTGTACACCTCATTACAAACATAGTAAAAACGTTTAAAAAAAACAAGTGTACAATGGGCACACCAACGACTTATTCACTAACTCATTACATTAGATATATTCTATTTAAACAGCGTTGCGTTGAATTCGTCACTTATAGGTGTGCACAGCACTTGTATAATAATCATTACCTAATAAAAAATTTAAAATGGAAATGCATGATATCTATCTATCTATTGGGGTATGGTTTCCGCACTTAGTCCTGATGTTGGACCATTGTGCGTGGGCCATGGCGGCCGTCATTCCAACCAGCCAACCTCCCTCCAGAAGCAGATCAGTCCTCCTAAAGAGTTCAGGGTGTCTGTGAGTGAATTTGGTGTCCCTATCGTTTGTCTACGTATATCGGCGACGCCTGTGCACTCAAGGAGCACGTGCGACACCGTTTCCTCCTCCTCCATGCATGCTCTGCACAGAGGACTGTCTGTTATACCTAGTGTGTGGAAATGCTTATTCAGTGAGCAGTGTCCGGTGATGGTCTACTATTAAATTGCAATAGAGAAACAATTATAAATTAAAACTAGATATACATAGATAACATATCACGTAAACCATAAACGTTAATGAACTTAAATAACACAGCAAAATTGTACCAAAATTAACGAGCAACCCGCTCACAAAATAAAAGACGAAACAATAATTTATATCGGCAAACTGGTAGCTCGGTGGGCGATGATAATCTTCAAATTCAAAGGGGAAGGTGAATATTCAGTGCACGTACTACCCTCGTGCGTCTGCCCCGTACAGTACGTGCCTCTACTTGCCATAACTATTCCTACATTATAAGCAGATACTTCAGATATAAGAGTAATCGAACAGACGCGAATGTTCTTTGAATTTATTGACTTGTGCCTACGGGGGAATTTGCTTGCTCCTTTAGAGAATATATTTCTGGCTGCATTGTGTATTTGAATAGTCTTTTCTTACTTGAACGTTGGGGAGATGTTGTATCTGGCAGATTTTAATAGATGTCGCTCCTAATCGTAAACCTAGTATCTACAGTGAAGTACCTATTTTTAACCAAAAGATTGACTGGTTAAGAATGCCTAGTTGCATAAGTTCGCCTATATTGCCACTACTGTGTACATGGTTTAAATAAATAACTGCTTAATTTTAAAAACTGCCATTGTTGTTTTCAACGTGTGTTATGTACTTTTTTGTATCGAAGGTGCGTGTTGCCAAATGGCTAGGGTTCTATTTTTGAATAGCGCACTTTCCTGAGCTGGAGCTCAGGAAAGGATGTAGGTTGACAGGTACCTAAGTTTTACACGGGTGACGCAGTGGTTGAGCGATTGGCTGCTGCGCTGCGTGTCGCGGGTTCGATTCCCGCACGGAACAAATATTTGTATGGCCCACAGATAGTTGTTCCGGGTCTGACTGTTTGTGTGTGTGAGTTTCTATGTTTGTAAACGCACCCACGATACAGGAGAAATTCTTAGTGTGGGGCACTTATTTTTTTTTTTGCATTGAGGTCAAAGATCAAAACCCGTAGTTAATTAGGTACCAACTAGAAACGCTGGGTAATTTTTTTAGGTAGCTTGAAGTAGGTATTCAAGTTATGGGTACGGTTATGAAAACTGCAAACTAGTGGTCTGTCCAGTTGCCAAGTCAAAAAACAACTTTTTGAAGTGAAAGGAATGAAAGAAAAACAACGATTTTTCCAGCTGCTCATCTCTGCGAGAAAATTGTGAGAATCAACTAAAGAAAATGGGTCAGTGTACTCCTGCCGACGGGCACAAAACCAGGCACTTTATTCACATGTTGGCAGGTAAAGGTATGTACAACTAACTATAGTTTTTAGAGGTAGGTATTTAAAACTGAGAAATGAAAACTAAAATATAAAGGTTAATAATCATGGTTACCCAGTTATTGGGTTGTGGAGTGTCAGATGGGCAGTCGCTTCATGTTAATAAACGAGCAAGTCTTACAGTAGTCGTATAGGATGTGTAAAATCTGACGTCTCACCTTGGTAAAAAGCAACATTAATATAAAAAGTACCAACTGACAGCCAACTCGACCACTGTGCGCGCTCATTGGTCAAGTATAATAGGGCGCGCTCATTGGTCAAATCAAATAGCGCGCGCTTCCTCGGCTTCCGGTTACACACTTCCGTCCCATTTCACGAAATGACTCCCACAGATTGCAGGAAAGCGAGAGGAAAAATGTTACACATCAAATACTGGTATTCAGACACATAAATTGATATGAAAACTAAAAGACCATGAAATGTTACCGTCCTGCTAAAACTAATTAATTGTGCAGATTTAATATCGCATTCATTCAAACCCCATCTTTACCTAGTTTGTATATTCCAAGTGCATTTAAAAATATTCTGGCTAGAGAGGTATTTTGCTAAGCAACTCCCTAAAATGCGGCCGAATCTCATTAACCCGAAACAATACTTACGGCTACAAAAGCAACATAAACATTTAATTTTGTCACCGCTGTCTATATTATGCATACAATCGAAATATTGTAAAGGCCGTAATGGAACGCAAAGCGAAACCCGAGACTACCAGTACTTAAACAAGCCCGAGGCACTCATTAACGAGTTTTTGGAAGCGGCTTCTAATGGAATAAGTGTGGATACATTAAAAATAACTTTACACAAAGGCATGGGGAAGGAAAGGAAGGCTCCATAAATCTCATAGGTAATGCTTTTAAATTGGAGTAGGTAGGAGCAGGTTCTGATGTCAACGACGGCCATCAAAGCCTTCCGGAAGGTAATAAATTCGGATATCAAATAAAATTACGATGGTGCCTACTGCAGTATCTCGTAAAGTTGCAGTTGGTTTGATGGCTCGTTTTGCTGTGTAGGTGGAAAGCTGCGTATTTTTCGTAGTACCTGTTTTCTTGGGAACGACGCTTGATTGAAATGTGTAAAATGTGCATTTTATGAATGTTTTATGTTTCATTTTGGAACGGTCATAACGCAGCTATTACAATTCAGCTGTATGGTGAATTTTCGGTAGATGGAAGCAGCGTAAGTTACGCTAAACTTAAGGATATTAAAGAATTTCCTTAAGTTTAGAGTAACTTACGCTGCTTTCAACTTGACGCTCTGTTATTGACGATCAATAAGATTTTTCTGTATGGTGTCGGACGTAAAAGAATAGCACCATCCCATCACTTCCCGTGGGTGTCATAAAAATGGGCAGCAGCATTCTCTGTGCAACAGCTACACAGCTATGCCAACACGCCTGCCAGGCATGACTAATTATAGGGGAGGCCTATGTCCTGCAGTGGACGTCTTTTGGCTGATATGATGATGATGATGAATAAAATTTTCTCGGCATCTCAGAGATTTGTTAACAAAAATACGATGTCGTTCGTGAAAATCAATAGGCACGGTACTGACTTCAAGTTATATGAAATATTTCGAGGAAGATTGACTGTAGGTAATTCTTGTATAGAAATGTAGGAAGAAGAATAAATAAGGAACGTCATCATGGTAATAACTTTTCAGTGTGTCGGGATTCCTATCATAATGGGATAAACATAGTAGGAAGAGAAATTAATTTCCGAGATAGTCATTGGACACGTTGATAAGATCGATTGATGTGGGTCACTGCTCATTGCGGTTGTATCAACAAGTTGGCAGCCTATCAACTTAAGTACATGGGTTTTGTCCGTTGTGAAATGGACCTTTCGCGCTGGTTCTATTATATACTAGTTCAAAAACGGGTATCAATTTCGTTTGATTTTTATTTTCTCTTAATGTCTGCATGTTTCGTTATTATAGGCAGATAGCTAGAAATAGGGAAATAAAGCGATATTTTTTTCTGCCATTTCATGCAAGTAACATGTAATATACGTGAGGGATTCCCTTCAGCGGAACCTTGATTTTTTCGGAAACTTAAAAGTCCCCCAGAACGACTTTCAGCCACGACGCCGCCGGCGGCCAATCATTGCTGAGACTAGCTATCGGCGCAAGAGATATTATAGTACACCAGTTGGTACGAAAACAAAGGTGCACTCTCTTTTCGTTTACTGTCATAGTTCAATGGTATGTCAATTCGACACCACTGGAGAGAGATCAGCAGTGTGATTCTCTAAACATCTCCCCGTGTAAGTTTAGGCGGAGTGAACATGCAGTGTGCTGTCAATCCGAACAAACAATATGGAGTGACAGTTCACTTCATGTTCACTCCACCTAAATTTGCAAGGTGAGACGTTGACAGAATAGATCGGCAGGCGTAAGACCAACGGATTTACGTGTTTTACGAGGTATGAAGATGTCATATTGCCAACTTCCAAACTCCGGGCTGAGAAATTAAAACGGTAACTAAGTGTGTTGTGTGTTTTATATTACTTTTTGTAGCCCTGTTTTGTTCCGCTCAATAAACAATGGAGAATGCTAAAAAAAAAGGAAGACACATTGAAAAATATTTATTCGACACAGTTAATGAGACACGATGCACAAACTAAACAAAAAAGACACACCATTTAAAGAGGAATAGTGGGTGAATATAAAAGTTTACGAATTTCAATAATTGCGTTCAATTTGAGACCACTTTAAGGCAAACAGGCGCGACGGAATATTGCAAAAACGATGGGACAAATCGTTCTCAGAGAAATTGGTCAACAGATAAGAACAATTTCTATAAAAAAATATTGTAGCATTGTTGCGTCGCGTCTGTCGCGGAAGCCTTAAATACCGAAGCGTCACGATCTTTAGCACAAGTTGGTACTCACGATATGAATGAGAATGTTTCATCCCGATGTGGCATTTCAAGTCCCAACGTGTCAGCGTGACCAATCTTTTAATCCCACTTGTTGCGCCAACTTAGCGAATAAGTGGAACCAATGTTTGCACAGATAAGTGAATGAAGAAAAGTTTACATAATTATCTTATTTTACCTTATTATCTTGATAGCTAGGTAGTTAGCTGGCTTTCATTTCTGAGAATAATTTGAACTAAGAGTTCTGATTTGAGCTACATGAAAACTGACAATTGCTTGAACTTTGTTCTAAAACCTCTTCAGACGTTTACCTACATGGTTCTCATATTATGATCTAACATTAGTTCTATAGACGTTTTAAAAGACTTTGAATTCTGAGTTTGTTTCAGGGTTTCTTCTTAAAGTGGTCAGTTAGGAAACACCGGCCTTATCTAAGTAGTTCAGTCTGACAAAAAAAAATTGACCTGTTACAGTGATATTTTGAACCTATTTACAAAATAAATAGATACTTATCAAGTATCATTTTTCAAAACTAGTGGACTAATTATGTCAGTTAAGGTCAATCTCTCTGCTCTTTTTAATTATTATAGGATATACATTAGAACAAAAGCCACTATGCGCGTACACATACATCGCTCTCCTCTCCCTTTCTATGTCCCCATCATCTTTTAAATTCAATTCAATATATTCTTAATAATTCACATTGTGTTTGAAATTATTCTATAAAATAAACATTAAAAATACTCATATATACACGTAGATACAATTACACTTTAAAAACTGACAACATAGTATTTTTGCATTATTAACAATATTATTCAATGTCAACTTACTAAAATTAAGCATAGAAAACATATAATAATTAAATCTATATAAAATGGTTCAATGTCAACTTAAAAACACACAAAAAAAAATGGTAATAAAACATTCGTCATTTAAAAATAATGTCCATAACATATATTACACAAACACATTAAACAAAAATTTACAAGTTTACAGGAGAAAAACGCATGGCGACAACAGAGTACAGACATTTATCTAATAGGAAGGTTTGAAGCTTTGTTTTAAATGAAGATGTATAGAACATTTCTTTTAAGTGTAGTGGTAATTTGTTAAATATTTGCACTGCTTGATATTGTGAACTGTGCTTCACAATGTTGAAGTGAGGTTGGATCTTACTTCTCAAATCCTTCCTACGTGTGCTCTCCCTAACCAGTCTTTCCTCATCGGTCTCATATTCATGGATGTATTTCTTAAGATTAGTCAGGAGTACTAGAACGTAGAGACTGGGTACTGTAAGGATGTTTAAATCTAAGAAATGTGGGCGACAGCTCTCTCGTTGTGAGATACGGACAATAGTACGTATAGCTCTTTTCTGAAGGACAAAAGCTCTTTGGCAATTATAATTATAGCTGTTCCCCCAAAATTGTATACTATATCTTAATTTAGATTCAATTAGAGCATAGTATACTATTTTTAATTGTTTAATGTCAATTTCGTCTCTTAGTGTTCTTAACGCATAACACGAAGATGATATAGATGCATCTATGGTGGCAAGTTCCTTTTTCCAATTTAATGAGTCATCTATGTGTACTCCCAAGAATTTAGCTTCTCTTACGAGTTCTATTTTGTCATCATTTAGTCTAATTTCCATGGTGTCTTTATAACGAGCAGTTGTTTTGAATAACATTATTTTGGTCTTTGTACTATTAATTTTTAGCTTATTTATAGTAAACCATGAATAAAGGTAACTTAGAACTGCATTTACTTTTTCCGTAAGCTCTTTTGAGTTATTTGCCCCAATGATGGCATTCGTGTCATCCGCAAATACCACAAGTTGTATGTCAGGTAGAATTTTGTTAATATAATTTATTAAATCATTAGTAAACAAAATGAACAATATTGGCCCTAATATCGATCCTTGCGGAACACCGGCAGAAATATTAAAAAAANAATTCTCGGTGACCAATATAAAAGAACTATAAAATTCTATCAAATCGGATTCTAAAAAATCTTAACCATTTATGCAAAGGTAGGTCAGCTAATTGTGGTAACTGACTGTACAATGGTACCTACCTACATTACTTGTGGCACCTATGTTTTTTCACCTTAAACCTCTAAGGAAAAGCCTCTCCGCATTTTCTCCATTTCTCGCTTTAGGTATTGTCCACATTAAGTATAAAAATGTTCTCAGCTATGCGACCCAAGCTAACCTTAATAAAGCTAATACTGCATCTGCCATTTGCAACCGGTCTAAGAATTATGTTATCCCTCAAAATTCAAGCTATCCCTACACCAAATTACATACGAATCTATTCAGTGGTTTACCAGTGAAATCTTTAGAATCAAACACATAGACTATACACGAATATGGATGCCTACAGATCGAACTGACGATGTACTAAATGGAATGACTTTGTCAGTTACAGTACTCGCTGTTTGTAGGAAGCGACAGCTTGGTCGTGCCGATCATTTATTTTGTGTGGGGTATCTATAATGTAGCCGTTTCGTTTTGGTACGGCAATATCGGTCATTGCCCTCTCCCTTCGTATGAACATTGACACACAAAAAGTAAACGTGTTGTATATCTATCTGTCGTATACCTTTATGCCTTATGATCTGATTTTGAAATTAACATAAAATACGACGACCACGAAGAGTTGGCAGAGGAGTGTCTTATACTTGGAGGACACGGTGCGGCATACGCTGGCAGAGTGTGCCGCTTGGGAGGAGCCGCACCGTGCCCTCAGTTCTGTGGTAGGCGGTGACCTCTCGCTGCCGGCCGTAGTTCATGCTATGGCCGGCAGTGAGGAGTCCTGGGACGCGGTGGTCTCCTTCTGCGAGACAGTTATCGCGCAGAAGGAGGCTGCTGAAAGGGAGAGGGAAATTACAACCGCTCTCCCAGCCCGCAGCAGGTGCATCGGGCGTCGGAGGAGGGCATACGCTGCCCTCTTCCGGCCCCCCTAACTGGGTCCAGGGGCGGCGGACTTGGGGATGTCCGTCGCCCCCCATTCGTCAGGACCCGAGGTGGCGGCGCGTGGTGTTCCCGTGCGCCCCTCTTTGACGTAGCGGTGGGAGTCAAACACCTCACTCCCCCCGCCGACGCGAGGTGGCCCGCAGAGGCGGGCCGGCACCAGCCGGGGATTGCAGAAGTCGCATACGTTCTCGCGATCCCCGGCGTAGGTGGGAGATGGAACACCGGGGTGGTTTTAGTCAGTAAGAGTCTGACAGACCCCTCCACCCGCCCCAGGGTGGAGGATTTCCAAGAGGATTTCCCCCCGACATAAAAAAAAAAAGGAGTGTCTTATACTCGTAGTACACGTACAACACACATTCGACAAGTTGTATTACAGTCCCATGCAATACGGGGCGAGCCTATTGCAATAAATCGGGAACAAATTCAATTTCGGGATACAACTTTGAAATTGCAGGTGGAAAATCCCAAAACACTTTACCCATTTTGAAAAGCGAGCTTTTGGTCCGCAGTAGCGATAACGAGTCAGTTCGATTTTCAAATTAAGAACGTCTATTAATGTTAGAAGGGTCTATGACCGCTATGGCCTTGCTAAAACGAAACAGGTATAGTAAATATCTATAGGGATACTATGCATTTATGATAGCACTTCGGTCGGGTGTATTTTAACCATCGATCAAAGTGTACTTCGATATAGGTATCGCTGAAAATTGATGGTTCAGATAAAGCTTTAGTTGTGATAGTGTTTTGGGTAGCGACAGCCATGGGTTGGGTAGGTGTTTGTTAAGGGTAGTTTGTAGTCGTATTTGAGGAGAGCTCCCGTATTTTTGAGAAACTTTTGCATTCGCATCGCAGGCCCGATCTTTAATTTCGGTGTTAAAATACGAAGAAACAATAAAAAACACCCACTTCCAAAATTAAAGTTATTTTATACTTTATAGTGTTTTTTTTAGTTGGAAGTCGGTTGTATATTTATTTTTTGTAAAAATTTTTTCGTAATACCAACACCACTGGAAAGTCACACTAAATACGCAATTTCGTTTACTTGGATGACGTAAATTATTTTTCCAGCTATTTTGATTTAAAAACCAAAATACTGAACCGTTTTAAATGAAATTTCTATGGGACTAACCGGAAAATATATCCTTTCACTTAAAAAATATATTTTTCAAATTGGTTTATAAATGACGGAGTTATGACGGTAACAAACACACACAAAAAAAACCTAATTGAGAACCTCCTCCTTTTTTTTTGAACTCGTTTAAAAACACTTACCTTCATTTTGAAAAGTTTTTAACGTGTTTCTTACTGAGATGAAATTACGACTTGAGTTGGAACGTTGTATTAGCTCATGAAATGGCCTTGGAGCAAGAATTTTTATTAAATGTTTAGCTTTGGGTAAACACCCAAAATCCACGAAATAATAATTGTGGAACCGAAGTTAGATTACAAATTTTCTCACGATGTTTTCGTTCACCGAAAATCAGTCGCCTACTGTATATGAGAAGATTTGAAAGATTTAAGATGTTAAACACAATGTCATACAAGCAATAGGCAACAAAGACGTAAACAAAAATCTGAGCGAATAAAAATGGGTTTTTAAAACGCATGTGCACAGCTTTTATTTAACATTAGCTTTAACCGTTGAACGTATCGCGTGAAACCCGCGTTCTAATAATAAATTATTCTAAACGTGAAAATAACCACAGTATGAGGAAGAAGAGAAATCCAATTCCGAACAATTTAATGTGTACTTTATATTTGGTTAAATAAATAAAACACAGTTGTTAGCATTAGTTTAAAAACCGGCCTAGTGCGAGTCGGACTCTCACACGAAGGGTCCGAACCATAAACCAAAAAAAAATACGTTTATTGTTTGAGAGTCCTTTTTTTAAATTTAATTTAATTTTTATTATTTGTTGTTATAGTGGCAGTAGAAATACATACTTTGTAAAAATTTCAACTGTCTACCTATTACGGTTTTTGATACAGCCCGCTGACAGACAGACAGACAGACGAACTGGGGGCTTCAAAATGGGGTTCCGTTGGTTACCCTTTGGGTGCGGAACTCTAATAAATATCTTCATCAGGGATGAAGTTGTATCGTTTCAAAGTTGACAGTTGGAAAGAAAAGTCTGACGTCAACGTCTAGGAAGCCCGTAACTTTGCCATAGAAAACGGGCTTCCACGAGAAAAGGTTATATTTCGTTTGTTTTCTAAATCAATGTTGACTTCGTTTTCACCGTTACTACTGTCAGTAAACTGTTTGGATAACAAATATTTATTTTTCAATAAATATATTATGGACTTTGTAAGTTTGAATTTTATTGGAGATTATTAATATATAAACATAAATAAAATAAAAGTACAATGCAACTGCTTATTTTCCGTTTTAAGTTTTTTTTTCTTTTTCTTAGTTTCTACTGAATATTTGAAAGCTTAACCAAATCGCTTTTTGTTATCATAGTGGTCAACGAATAATACGTTTTTTTGTTATGTTTCAGTATATCTAATGTTCTGCTGCTATGTCACCTAGCACCTCAGATTAAAGTTTGAATATTCTTCAGAACCCTAGCTTCTCCAAAGTATAGCAAGTCCATGTCAATGATTTATTTTCATGTTGGTAGCAGTGGAAATCTTTCACATTACTCGCTAGATAATACAACTTTTAAAAGGTGGGTACAGAGTGGTGTTACGGGGCGTAATGTAACATGAAACGAAGCGAGCATTCATGCAGTCGGTATGTGGAAACGAGCAGAAACACGCGCATGTTTCACGTTTTAGGACACGGCGTATCGCAACATGCTCGCTGCGAATGGTACAGTCAACAAAGCTACTTGGTATGCAGGCAGCTAACTTGCAACTACTTTTACACCACACTCGTAAGTATGTCATAAGCTTAAAAAGTTATAATGCACATGTTAGAAATAAATATTTGCAGTGTAGTGGAAAAAATAATATTTTTGCTTGTATAGGTACCAAATAGCTTTGTTGACTGTACATTACGGCCCGATACACCGGTCAGTTCCCACCTTAAGACCGTTTACTTTTCACGGTATTTCATAGAAACTGGAAAGTCCTTATTCTTGGAAATTAATGACAAATGAAAGTCATTTAAAAAAAAATCTTATCTTAATTTTTAGACCAGTCAGGCCTTAGCGTATTATTTAACTTGGTTCAATTAAAATCATTTGTCTCATTGGTTTCATAAAAATTATTCCAAGAATAGGGACTTGCGAAATTGTATCAAATACCATGAACAGCCAACGCTCTTAACAGAGAACCTTCTTTGAGAATTCTCACCACAATATGATCCTCTGGAAATAGGGAAGGGCTAGAATTAAAGAAGGTTCGAGTTCATTATGTTCGAGTATAATTTTATCTCGTCTTCCAAAGGTGGTGGTACTTCTTATCAATATCTTTTCTGTCTCATTGAAGACAGCACCAGCCCCATCTTACAAGGGAGACTTAGCGTCATTACATTGTGTTTTATTTTTTTATTGTGTTTTTCTCAGGAACGTCTTTGAATGCCAGGAATACTAAAATTAAGAATAGGTTAGCTTTGAAAAATATCTTACGCAAACACTTGTATCGCTTTACAGCACTTAATAAGTAGACAGTCAGATTTTTAATAGATGGTTATACAACGTGTAAACACAATACCTTAAAAGGGGTAATTTTACTCATCATTATGAACAACTTTTACTATGGGACCAAATTGAAATTGCGAGAAAAAAACGACTGCCCCTTAAATTTCTGTGCGCGTATTTCGACAAATGTACTCATGTGTAATGTTTTCGCGATTTCGGTATTGGTCCCATAGTAAAAGTTGTTCATAATGATGAGTACAATTACCCCTTAAGAGGTATTGCTTTTATTCTCTTACCCGTTATAGGTGATTATTGGGGCATTTCCATTAAACTTTTGAGTAACATAATAGACATCGTAGCCCCTTACCTTGCTGTTACTTTTAATAAATGCGTGGATTTAGGAACTTTTCCTGATCTCATGAAAAGTAGTAAAGTCATACCTTTATTTAAATCTGGTAATAAAAATGATATAGGAAACTTCCGGACTATTTCTATCTTACCTGCATTTAGCAAAATATTTGAAAAGTTAATACTCAAGCAATTGCTAAGACATTTTAATCTAAATAGCCTCCTCCATAATGAACAGTATGGATTTACAAAAGGTCGTTCAACCACAGATGCAGGTGTTGCTCTCCTGAAACACATATTTAACGCATGGGAGAACTCGCAAAATGCAATTGGAGTTTTCTGTGATCTCTCCAAGGCCTTTGATTGCGTACACCATGATACGCTTTTGCGTAAACTGCGTCATTATGGTCTCCAAAAGGAAGCTCTTAACGTAGTTGATTCATATTTGCATAATAGGTTTCAATGTGTAGATATCAATGGTGTGAAGTCCTCCGGGCTACCAGTTCATTTAGGTGTGCCTCAAGGTTCTATACTGGGTCCATTCTTGTTTCTGGTGTATATAAATGATTTACCATTTTTCTTAAAGGGTATCTGTGATGTAGTTCTCTTTGCAGATGATACCTCTCTTGTCTTTAAAGTAGATAGAAATAGACAAGATTTTGATGACGTAAACAGTGCTCTCTCCATGGTTACGGATTGGTTTACGACAAATAACCTAGTTCTTAATGCTAAGAAAACAAAATGTATCAAGTTTGCCTTACCTAATGTTAATAATCTAGGACCGAATATCATCTTAAACAAAGAGATGCTTGAAACTGTGGACTCAGCAGTATTCTTGGGAATAACTGTTGATTCCAAACTACAATGGGGCCCGCATATATCAAGCCTGTCAGGAAGGCTCAGCTCGGCTGCCTACGCCGTCAGGAAAGTAAGACAATACACTGACGTTTACACAGCTCGGTTAGTCTATTTTAGTTATTTCCATAGCGTTATGTCTTACGGTATCCTATTATGGGGAAGAGCTGCAGACATACAAAATATATTTGTGTTACAAAAACGGGCTGTTCGAGCAATATATCAGCTGGGGTCAAGAGTTTCCTTAAGAGAACTTTTCAAAGATATTGGAATTCTCACGGTAGCATCTCAATTTATTTTTGCAAACATATTATATATTAGGCAAAATATACATTTATACACTAAAACCAGTGATATACATAACTTTAACACTAGAAACAAGCACAAATTACATGCACCATCCCATCGTCTTCGAAGGGTCCAAGGCTCATTTGTGGGGCTCGGTATCCGTTTTTACAATAAGCTACCTCTTTCTTATCTTGAGCTGCCTTTTAACTCGTTTAAAGCTAAAGTTAAATCTAACCTTTGTTCGAAGGCATACTATTCAATCAATGATTATTTAGACGATGATAATAGTTGGTCGCAGTGTTGAACGCAAGACATACTTCGTTTTTAATGTTCTTTCATAGTTAGCTTATGACATATGAGTTCATATATTTGTTAATTTATATGTCCGTAGAGGTCAATTACTTTTTTTTTTTTTTTTTTTTGTATTGACTTGATACTCTCATAACAATGTTTTATAATGAGTGTATTGCAACATGTGATTAACTAGTGACTTCGACAGTTGTATGATTTTATTCTATCCTGAGCAACCGGCAGCAAGTTCGTCATGCTCCCTTAGATTTTACTGCTTGCGGTAGCGTCGGGGGTCGGGTTACCTCTTTCCCTCAAATATGGCGAGGGGGGTAATGGCTGATCTTTGCGTTATGCTCGTGAACGGGTGCTGCTTGTGGTGAAAGGTCGTCTTGTTAGCCATGGATTTTACTATTGTTATAACGATTATATGCTTAATGTTTAATTTTGATGGCCCTGGTTTATCACTTGTGGCGTCGAGTCACAGATCTTTTTATTAAATTCTACCCTCTGTACGTGTAAGCGGGCACACCCTTCATGTCTGGAGGCTTATTTAGTTTGATTTGATATTGTTTTTATGCTTGAGTTTGTCTGTTTATGCTGGCATAATGGAGTGTGCTAGCTTACAAGTAGCGAATTATTAAGTTTTATGTTTTTACGTGTTACCTTTGTTGTATTGTTTTCTTTGTAAGAATACTGACTACTTACATATCTTTGTATAAGTGATAGTTCTTATAACTCAACAGACAGATGTGTTGCTGGGGAGTTTGTTGCGCCACTTCTTCTTCCCAGCTAAAACACTAGGAAGTGGTGACGGGCGGGCGTTTTGGGGGACTGTCTTTATGTAGAACTTTGACGTTCAAAAAGTGCTGGCACTCAGCCTAATTTGAATAAATGACTTTTGAATTTTGAATTTTGAATTATGTATGTTTTTGTATGAATATTATGATTATTTTTGGCAAAGAAATATCAGTCCAGCTTTTTTTTTCACCATCATCTGAATTATCATTTCATGAATTGCAAATGTAAGTTTAGTAATGAAACAAAAATATTAAAATAAAACGAGCCTTGCAAAATGTCAGGGTTTGTTTATTTTACATTGCATGAAATGAAATCAAAACACTTTAGTATTTGATTGAAACTGTATTGAAATATTGTATTTGCCAATAGTGTTGGAATATTTTTGAACATTACACAGATTTAAAAAAAATGTTTTGTAATTTGGTTACGGATCGCACTTTACTTCACTTTTCTGTCATCTATGACCTAGACTAGAGTCAAGAGCAAACCCATATAAAAAAAAAAATCAATATATTTTTTTAACTTCAACCAGATCAGGTCGAAATTATATTTACTCTGCAAATGCTTTCTTATTGAATTATTGAAACTATATAGAATAGTAATATTATTAGTTTGAGCTTATAAGAATGACATATCAATATCATCAATCAAGAAAAATATAATCGAACTGTTCAAATACCTAATCCATCTTGAAGCCAATACATTATTATAATATATTATACATTTCAGATATTATATGTAATTTCTCTAAAGTTTTAAACAATTGAATGATTGAATAAAAGAATACTTACTTGAAAACAAATTACAATGAGCTGAATGAAGGATAACCTTCAATCCATTGTCTAAAATTTCTAAAGAGCTATTCATAATTTTAGTTGTTTCAAAAGTTTCATTATGAATGATTCAAAAGTTATCAATGCCAGATGGACCGGCTTAATTTGATCGCTTTAAATTGTATTAATTTCATACCTAAAGTTTTGGAAGGTATTTCATTCATAAACGTCGTATTTTGAACTCGAACCCCAATAACAGAATTAAAAATGGTAGAACTATAGTAACTATTGTTATGAAAAAAAGATTAATAATTATTCTGCTACAGCCTTGATCTCCAGGGTTGTGATTGGTGTGGGTTTAAAAAACCACATCTCCATAACCACATCAACATTTTCTACCTATTTCTTCACAAATTTTATATTAAGAAAAAATGGCTTTTTCAGCTTGGATTTTTTTTATTTTTACCACACCAATATTATTGGTGTCCAATCCATTATTTAATCGGTTTTCAATAATCTGTTATCTTGAGAGAAATAAGATAACACAATTGTAACCAGTACCGAAGTAATCCATTGAATTATCCTGGTATCTATTTTCAGAACCCTACAAAACTCGTAACCGCCCTCAAATACAAAGTGCATTCACGAGCCTGAACTTTAACGCCAGAATCACCCTTACAGATAGCCCTAATAATGTCTGTGCGTACGTCATTATAGGCCAGGTGTTCGCCGCTATTTACCGCCCTACTTATTCAAGTGCTCACTGTGGGGGCGTAGTTCCACGCTTATGGATCGAGGGAACCCGACCAGTGAGTACCGAAGTGCCGGCCCGCGCGGACGCCTCGCACTCAGGCCCTTACACCGACGAAACGAGACGACCATACGAACCATACGCTAGACAGAGACAACACCAGCTCCTTTTTCAACAGGTCGTTATTGTAACTTCCACTAAATGGTGATTCCGTGCAATAATTCTTACTTCTGTTGTACTTTTATTAAATCGTTCGCTTAAACTTTTATGAGTTTGCAGTTATGCTTCGAAAGTTACTTTCGCTAACGAATTTTATGATTATTTGGTTTTAGTGGGGTCTTGTGTTTATTGTTGTTGGAGAACTTTTGACTTGCTGTGATATTAAATTATGACACTATAAAGTTTTGGTTATACCATTCTCTAATCAAAAGTTAAGCAGTTATGAATGCCACAAAAATAATGAGTGTTAAAGCCAAAAATTACGATTACATTTTTACAAAAGTTCCACTCTAAAAAGCATTGGAATATTCTGGAGCCTTGTTCATAGTGTTGATGTCATCAGCAGTACGGTACGCTAGCCAGTATGAGTAGTATTCCCACACCCACCTGATGATATGTGGCCTCAGTCCCCCATTTATATCAATGAGGCGCGAATTCTGACGTTTATCCGTTTGTTATCTCCGCACTTTTACATTATCGCCGAATAAAATCTAAGGAGGTTTTATTCCGGAAAATTCTTGATAAATGACGGTCCTTAAAATATGTGATTGTGAATTCTTTCCGTGTCCATCCTATCATTTTTCTACTACTAAGACTGTCAATTTCTTCGCGACCTGTTTGACCTATTTTTGAGATAGTGGCTCTTGAAAAATAAAGTTGTACGGAAATATCGACGCGTCATTATCCTTCTTTTATAATGGTTTTTGTGTAATGGATTCCTGAAAAAAGGTTGAGTGGGGAGCGTTATTGAAATATGCTATCATGATAATAACGTGGATACCTCAATTTGAGTGAGGACATTAAAATTCAAAGCATTTTTTGCGAAATTGTTGTACGATTATGTAAGATTAATAATGTGTATAATTTATTTACGAATTGTTTTTTGGGTATTTAATTGTATACGCATTTTATAGGGATGTTGCCTGGGTTAAAAAAATATGATTCTATTTAGTCTGTCAGTTAGATTATCAAAAAAATTTGGATACCTACGTATTTTTTTTTTATCAAATCAATAAAGTATACGAAGATTAAACGCATCAAAGTTAAGGAGTGGGGGCTTGTAACGTCACTTTCCAGTACACGTCAGTCACACGAGTTTTCAACGCACTGTATCGTCTTAATTTTTTGTTTACGTGATAATTTTTTTTGGAAATTTCAAAATCAAAATTTCACAAAAAAATTAGATATTTTTTTTGTGAAACTGATGAGCATGATTAAATTAAGATTAAAACAAATTCCACAGTTAAGTGATGATGCCTAGGTTTACTGAACTTTGGAATATGTGTAGGTTTAATTCGTAGCTGTTTCAGTTTTTCTGATTTTGAGTATACTCTCAGCGTGCGTATAGGTAGCTAAAGAAAAAAGTGTTCTTTAAGTCAAGAGTGCATAGGTTATTTCTTGGCAATCGTGTACCACCAGTGACCAAATCATCGCTTACAATCAGGTGAAATGATGATCAAATGTAGGCCTTTCAATAATAATAAAAAAATATACAAATATAAACAACTAGACTACGAAATTCACAAAACTATTTACAAACGTATTTGTGCACTATTTTTTGATGCCCAAAGTTTTCTTTTGTTTTTAACCGACTTCATAAAAAGAGGAGGTTCTCAATTCCATTTTTTTTGCGTGTTCGTTACCTTATAACTCCATCATTTAGTAACCGTTTCGAAAATTCTTTTTTTTATGTGAAAGGTTATACTTCCTAATTGGTTCCGTAAAAAAATCATCAAAATCAGTTCAGTAGTTTGGTTTTTAAATCAAAATTAACTGACATTGCGTGGTACACCTAACTGCCCCATTGAAAAGTATTTTGCTGTCCTGTAAAGCAAAATACTTTTCAGTGGTGCTGTTAGGTGTACCACTAAAAATAAAAAATAAATATATATTTTTACAAAAAAAATACAACCGACTTCCATATATAAAAACTACATAATATATATTTTATAAAACCAAGTGCTCGGTGGTTATTATAACTTCAAATTGAGGAACGCAGTGCATCTTCTAATTACACTGGATTTAAACACAAAGAGAATTTTATTTTACGAGCGCTCTTTGCGCTCATAAAAATGACCAAGATTTATTTGACTCTTTTTAAAATAGCAACATGAGCGTTTTTAGTTTTATTTTATAGTTTGGTTTTTTTGTGAAAGAAATAACATTAATATTGTGCTATACTGGTTATGAAAGCAAATAATTTTGTCAAAAAATTAAAAAGTATTTTACAGCATCAAAAATGTACTAAAAAGATAGAATATAAATATGTAGAAGAAGATTTTTTAAATGAGACGTAAATCATAACGATGTCAGAGGCTACATATGTTTTGGGCAGTTAGTTTAAAAAAATCATAATTCGTAGGTAGCCCTCACTTATTGCACGACCTAGACGAGTAGATAGACACCAAATTTATTCAAATCCATCCAGTCGTTAGGATATATCAAGCGTACATAAGTATGTAGTTCTATGTGACTACATACATAAATAAAATATGCGTAAAAATCATTACCCTGAGAAATCAGGGTAATGATTGACATAGTTATCGACTGCGCCAAAGCAAAAGCTTTTGCGCAGTCGATATCTCGTACTATCTACCAGTTGCTCCACCAAAAAGAAAAAAAAAAAAAATAGCTCCAATAAACTTTAATAGTCCCTCAATAAATTCCTCGTATTCAGTGCACCAAGCATTGCACTTAATTAATCAATTGAAACTTGCTACGAGCCGCTACGAGCCTCTACGAATCGCTACGGGCGTGCTACGAGCTACACATTTCTGTAGCACTACTACGCGGTCTATTCATTGGACGTAATGGAACTATTTAAAGGTAGTTGAAGCACGTCGGTTCTATAGAACCTTTTTACTGAAATTAGTGATGCAATAATGTGAATGGAGTTTTGTGTCTAATAGATTTGTGAGGGGACTCTTCTTTAAGAATATTTTGAGCAAATAAACACTGTTTTCTTTACAATAAACCCAAGGGCTGGCTTTTCTTTTGGCCAGAAGCTAAGCCATACCGGCAGTTTATTGGGCACATCGGGCGTTGTAGACGAATTTTTGATGCTATATTTTAGTTTGCTGGCATAAATCTTGTATGATATATTTATCTCTTTCTTCAAACGTGTTCTTCTTTAAAAAATGGGAAAAGAGTAGGAGAATAATGTTTAACTTTTTATGTGAAATCAAATCAAAAACAAATCGTGAATTTCTAAGGTCTGGTTGGACGATGACCCCCAACCTAGGCATATCTTGTGGATCAAGGAATTAAAGTTAAGTAATGAGCTCTTGATGTTTCCACATTTTCGTTTTATACGGATAAGAAATACACCTGGGAAATAATTTTATATTCCTAAGTAAATGGGATTCTTTATCATCATCAATCTTTTGTGTAGACAAAATAATAGTAAATAGAGATTTCTGTTATGTTATAGGTATTTAAGTAAAAAGGAGGTCATGTCCTATTCAAGGCGTGGAAAAGCAAGGTTATCATTTGAACGATATCTTTGGACAATGTATTCTGAACCAGTAATTAAAGTAATTAATACCTTGGTACGTATAATATTTGAATTCAAAACTCATTATCAAATCGATTCCAAGTTATTTGGCGGTCACGCGAGAATCGATTAACAGAACCAAACCACGAATTCGTTTTATGAATTTAGAACATTATGGGCGTTTGTTTGGGATTGTCAAATGTCAAAATTTACAAGATTGACATAAGCTACTGAAGTGTTGTAGCAAAATGTTGTAGTTGTATCAATACCGCCACATACGAACTACAAAGTAGACGTGACGGCACACAAATCATACATCGCGATATTTTTTTCTTTTTTTTAACCGATTTCAGAAAAAGGAGGATGTTCTCAATTCGGTGGTGTTGTTGTTTTATGTGTTTATTATCAAAACTTCGTCATTTATGAACCGATTTGAAAACATTTTTTTTTGTGAAAGGTTATACTTTCCAGTTGGTCCCATTCAAATTTCATCTCAAATCAGTTCAGTAGTGTGGTTTTTAAATCATAATAGCTGGAAAAATATGCTATCCAAGTAAACGAAATTGCGTATTTTGCTTTCATGTGACTTTCCAGTGGTGTTGTTAGGTGTGAGGTACCACTAAAAAGTGAAAAATAAAAAACTTTTTGACAAAAAAATACTTTTTTTTCACTTGAGCATGCTCCCTTATGACAGTTTTCGACTTTAGTGTGGAGCACCATAACAGGACATGCGTCACCTCCTTAATTGCCAGTCGTGTACAACCACCATTCAAGATCTAAACGAAGCCAATGATAGAGCTGTACATGTTGCTCAATACTGGTCAGAAAAAAATATATACGAGTCAATCGAAAAATTATTACAAAATTTCGTCAATAATTTTGATGACAGAGCCTCCTGCTTGAGCTACTCACTGAAAATGATTCCACAATTTAAGACAGAGCATTGTTTAACTCGTCAGTATTTCCAAGAATGACATTTGATAGTCGTCAGTAATGGCGAGGTAGACGCTGCGTTTTCAAGATGCGGTTGCTGTTTACTGAATAAAATTATAGAATTTTGTTTCATGAAAAATCTCTCTCTGTGTTGCAATTTTCCCTTAACTAGAAATACTGAACAGGAAAATAAACGGGGTGTTGGCAAAATAAAACTAGGTACACTGTAAAAAAAAGAAAATGTTGCAGCCGGGATTTGAACTTGTGACTCCCAGTGCTGAAGTCAATCGCTCAGCCACTGCGCTTTACCATCAATATTTCAATCGTTGAACAGTTGCTCTGACTCTTGGGAGCTTACGTTCAAACCCAGAGATCACGGAATTGCTGACAGCAACCAGAGACGGCACTTATATTTTTGTATTGTATTTGAGTGCAAAAATAACAATTTTATAACTGTTGCAACAATTAAAAAAATGTATAAATATATTGAGTGTTGAGTATTGCATTAGTGTTACACCGTGTGACAGTTGTTAACGCCCGCCTCTGAAACGAACATGTTACAGTGGTTGCAACATCATAAATTAATACCAGCAACAGACAATTGATAAATTAATACCAGCAACAGACAATTGATAAATTAATACCAGCAATAGACAATTGATAAATTAATACCAGCAACAGACAATTGATAAATTAATGCCAGCAACAGACAACTGATAAATTAATACCAGCAACAGACAATTGATAAATTAATACCAGCAATAGACAATTGATAAATTAATACCAGCAACAGACAATTGATAAATTAATGCCAGCAACAGACAACTGATAAATTAATACCAGCAACAGACAATTGATAAATTAATACCAGCAATAGACAATTGATAAATTAATACCAGCAACAGACAATTGATAAATTAATGCCAGCAGCAGACAATTGATAAATTAATACCAGCAACAGACAATTGATAAATTTTGAAGACTACTTTTTGCCCGTGGTTTCGCTCGCGTTCAAAGTTTTATTTTTGCCAAATCCCATCCCATCCCATCTATTTCTATAAGTACCAAAGTCTTCTCTCAAATTTCACATTAATAATATTAGCTAGGATTTAAGATAAACGTTAGTAGTGCGTATCTCTGGGGATATCCAAGAGTATCAGAGTGAATTATGTGGTATACGATTGAATCGATATTACCGTCTCCACCACTGTTCAAACTTTGACAGACAAAGCTAGTCAGTGAGGGTCACTGTTTACTCATAGACATTGAAGACGCGTGACGATTTGCGATGCCACGAATGTTGCTAGCAATGGCGTCTCTAAGCGCTCCATGCTCTATGTCCAAACCCCACGTTGCACCATTGCAGTGAACCGTGTGTCTCAATCCTTATACATCTTCGTTCCACCAATGATTTATACCCACCAGTGCACTAGGTACGGCACTTTTTGCGAGCGTAGTTACGTACAGTTTCTAAGACATTGTTGGTTGCGCTGCAATAATTCTTAGTGTCATGGACATGTGGTGGGGTAACAAAAAGCAGTAACACTTTTAGTCGCGTTATAGTGACATTTGGTAAATGAAGTTGCAACTTGGTTGGACAGGCACGTGTGTTGTAATAAATAATACTATATTGGGGGAGAAGGACGTTATTTGTATTGACTTGTATTTGGTTGGAATTATGCTCTTATTTGTATACTAAGGTTGGTTAGTGGGTCGTCCGCACCGGCTTTGCACGGGTGTACACAAATTCGTTAATTTCTTGCTTATCGCGCTTTATTTGAATGAAAACTATTCAAAATTCGTTGGGTGGTTTTAGAAGAAATAAGCGCAAAACAGACAGAGGGATACAGTGTATTTGTTTTAAACTGTGAAGATTAGAAAAGGGAAAATCCGAGCACATAGCAAGAAGTTCTAATAACGTTTTGTCTTGTCATATGATTCCTCCAAAGCTACGTTTATCTGAGTTCTGATCCGAAAGAGACCTATTTTATCATTTGCAAAATGAGCTCACTTCGTATTGCAAAACGAGCTTGAAGCATATTCGTATAAAAATATACGAATATGCTTCAAGCTAGTATGCAATTACTCGTATGTATCAACCGATATTTTTTAACACACTAGTGAGGAAACAATAAATGCTTCATAAACAATATTTTATAACTCACACCTTTTTGTAAAAATGGCTTGCTTTGTCTTATTCATTCTTCTTGCCACGGGTATCAAAGACAGGCACTGAAAAGTAGTGAAATAAGAGCCGTTTTCGAGAACTGAATTGTTTTGAGAAAGATTCTTATAATTATGCAAGCTCCACAATTTTCATTGCAACGTTTGATTTATGCAACTTGTTCACACTAACTAAACCTAACGCAATAAACACTTCTGAAATGTCAATAAACATAGACGTTGTCATTATTTTGCGTCGTTTGAATCAGGTATTTGACTAAAAAAAATTAATAAGTTCGAAAAATTTTCAAATTTAAGGATGGGAAATCATCAGATGACTTCTTCCGCTCTGGGAGGAGCAGAAGGGTGTGTCAAACTCTTATTGACTAAAACCCATCCGTGTTCCTGCTAAAGGCCTCTGCGTTCAAAAAATAAAAAATTGGACACGTATTATTTCATTCGTCAAATAAAAAAAAACGAAGAAGATGATACAGTGCGTTGAAAACTCGTGTGGCGTCACATACCACTACACTTTTTACTGGAAAGTGACGTTACGAGCGATCTTTGATGCGTTTTATCTTCGTATTTTTTTATGGATTTATTAAAATAAAAATACGTATTCAATATTTTTCGATAATCTAACTGACATACTAAATAGAATCATATTATTTTAACCCAGGCAACATCTCTACAGATCCACAAAACATGAAGTTCGAAACCGGCATCGTTCAAACCATCAAAATCTGTGTAAATTTATAGTCATGCATTACACACTCTTACATTTTTTACGATTAAACGTGCGAGTTGGCCCGAATGGTTTCGATTGCAGTTGGAAACTGATTACAAATTTAAATGGGTTTCGTATGGTAACGCGTATCGGAGTGTGGGCTTAGCGATCCTTGTTTTTGGACTGGGTTTCAAAACACTTTTAGGTTCGTCTATATTTAGATTCAGGCTTCTATTATTGTACGGATACTGTGACGCTAAATCTGTCACTAGCCTGAATTATTTACGATGACTGACTGAATGCCGCCGGGCTATTTCAGTACTTGTACTTTAATATATCATGGAAGTACTCTTTTTTAGTACCTATTTAGTCGTCGTTTTTCTTAGTCCATGCCTCTTTTACGAGTATGAATGTAAATATGTTCAAATATTTCAGTACCTAAGTAAATATCTCGTACAGAAAACCGTAAAAAGATTAATAAAATAAGTAAACATAATCCTCCACGCTTCGCCAATCCCACATCAGCAAACATTTATTCCGCGGAGTACGTTAGAAAAAATAGCATTAACACACTTATTCGTACTTGTTGAATACGTCGGCAAACATTGATAACGTATGCTAAATATATTCATACTCTCACCGACGTCTCTAGAACAGGGAAGTTGCACGGTGCACAGATTAAAAAGAAGCTCCTCACGTATATGTTAGCCTGGTACTTTGAGTTCTTCCAGCGTATTTGTTCTGTGAAAATTTGATTAGAATTTATATTTTACTTTGCCTTTGAGCTTTTATGGTAGTCGGTGGTTTTACAGAATTTAATATTTTTTTATTTTCTGGTGCCTACTAATTTATATGAGCGTGTCCTGTGATTTGACAGCAGATTTACTTGATTCAATTTGGCTTAACCACGAATGCAAAGGTTAACCTGGTAGAGACTGCCTGACACTTCACATATAGTTAAAGTTGAATAAATAACAGAGCACCGAGTCATATAGCTGTGAGGATAATTTCAAAGTTTTATTTGACTTGCTACAACTACCATCAATTCCTGCAACTAATCTGAGAATACTAGATTTCCATCAAACAGTCTGCTTTGTAATCAAATTTGCCAGTTCGACAAACTAGCCGTCCCGCGTCATTAGTTTTTTCAATATTTAGTGTCTGTGACCTTCCAACACGCTTCAAGGCTAATAATACCGCTACTCTAATATATACACTTCGGGTCATAATGACCCGGATACATTTGAAAACGCTCATCACTTTGATGTTCCACTTACGGCTAGCGTATGTACCTATGTCTAATGATGTCCATTGTATGGGCACTATAGGAAACAAAAGAACAATGACATGAAAAAGTAGCACCATTAATCTGTGTACTTGGTGATGACGTCACGGTCACAAACTACCCTTGTAGAGAAGTTTTACTACAAACGTTAGCGCAAGGAAAGGTCAGTGACAGTTATCTCGCCATTAACTTTTATAGATGTTAGGATTGCGGCTAAGAGATAACTTATTATGGAAAAATCAACATTATAAAATTATAGGTTGTTGGGGAGACAGCAATTCTCGGGAAATAAATAAATTTCAAAGATGGGAAGTTAGAAAAGTAGACTAGAGGAAACCAGGCGGTTTCCTAGAATCACCGTGGCCCTGGGAAGCAAAGGGCATTTGGAGGAACACGAACTGGTTTAATCTATTAGTTGATTTCCCATCCTAAAAAAAAAGACTACTATTCAAAGTACATTAAAAAAAAATCGTTCGGTAACCAGGGTAAACAGACAGTTCGTAAACCAGGAAAGTGCGAGACGGTCTCTTATTGACTTTTAAGTAGGTTCAAAATAAAATAGTATAAAATTTTTAAATTAATGATTTAAAAAAATTTAAACTATTTTGTCCAAGAAAGCAGACCATCGCGTGTTGATTACAGCAATATCATTTTACTAAAGCAAACAGGACGCGGTATCAATACACGAGCCCTCCCACGCCGATAGCAAAATATTTTCATCGAGTTTACCCTTTATTCATAAAAATACCCTTAGAAAAACTCATAAATCTTACCTGTCATTATCATATTCGATATTCTTTTCATTATAAAGACGGCCATCGATTCATAGATCGAAGTGGCTATAGAACTCGGAAACTTTTATGAATAATTTTGTTAACAGGAAAGACGAAAACTGAAGTAATTATTAAAGTGTTTAAGTGCTTAAGTTAAATCACTGAAGCTTTGTTGATATCTTAGTTTAGTGCTTGCAACTAAAGTTCACCTGTTCCGCCACCTAAATTTTTTTTTATGTAAATGACTCCTTCAGCTCTGGGCGTAGCGGAAGGGAGTGTCAGATTCTTACTGAATAAAACCCATCGGTTTCCTCTTAATGCCCTTTGCGTTCCAGGGCCGCGGTGACCCTTTCGAACTAATTCCGCAACCCTGGCAGGACAAGAATAGATCTGACGTCAGAGATCTTACATCGCGCATTCAAAGTTCTTCGTGCAATTTGGCTAGATACATACAACAGCCCGATAATATCCATGGGGCAGTTTCCCATCAGACACAACACCCGTCCGGTCGGAGAATCCTCTCTTTCCAATGGCGATTGTGGGACTATCCACCCTGTTCCGCATACTTCTATACAACATTTCAGTCTGAGATTATCTACTGATGATTAAACTATGATTTTCTGTTTGTAAAGCCTTGCTTTCTATACCTACGGAAACGACACATAGGCACTGTAATTGGTTTTTCGGTTGATAAAATAATCAGTTGCCACGCATTTGGTACCTTGTCCAATCAAAAACGATGGCCACTAGCATCATAATCATGCATATTTTCATACCCTTCGTTGATAGCAAAAATCACTGTCTGAGTTTCTTTGGGGTCTGTGGTTTATTCGGGTATAATTATACCCAAATAAACCACAGCATATACAATTATCAACATTTCCATCTGATCACGAGTCATTAATATTAAAAGAGACTTAAAACTGAATACGTTATTAGTTTGCAAGCGGTACTCAAGATTCAACTCCCGTTTAATTGAGCGGAGATACTATTTCGAACAAGCAACTCATTACGTTGCTCTTTCCAATTATTGTTGCCCTGGTACTCGGAGATTGTAAAACAGTGCTAGACTTAGGTATTCAGTTGTTTTGATGTTTTGTAATACCGGTTATATATTTGAACTAAGCTTAATAGCGCCATGGTCGCTAGATTGTTTTGTTTTAAGTAATTAGGCTTAATACAAGCTGAAATTTTAATGGTTGTTTTCACGCAGCGAAATGAGTTTGTCTTGGTAATACAATCGATTTATGAAAAATAATAAATTTAAAATCATGAAATGGTGGAATAGCATTATGATAAACAAAACTCGAAAGCAACTTCGAACCAATAGTTATACATCGCGATAGTATCGCACAAAGCTACCGATGGCCGTTCGGCCGCGGAAAAACAACCATTCAAATTTCAGCGTGTTTTATAAATGATATTTTTATTTCTGTAAATCGGATTTAAAAACGAACTCTTTCTCATGTAAAAAAGAAAAAAATATAATAATATCTTGGGACAACTCACACACGGTCATCCGAACCCAAACTAGGCAGAGCCTGTACTATGGCAACCAGACAACTGATAAACATACTTATACATTTCTAAATACATACATATTATGGACAAATTACACCCAGACACAGAACAAATGATCATGCTCATCACACAAAGATTTGTCCTGGTCACTAACCACTCGACCAACAGGTCAGTCATATATTTAAAAACTAGTTAAGAGTGCCAATTCTACAAATTTTCAAGCAAAGTTCGCTTTCGCATCTCAGTCGTAATCGAGATGCGAAATTTTCTTTAAAATGAGTAGAATTGGCCCTATTGCCATTGTTTCCGTTATTGTATTTTAACTTTCATTTTATTAAAGTAGCGTTCCGTAGTTTCTACCGACACCAATAGGATAGACAGAAACTATAGAACGGCACCTGCTATGATTCTCACATACTGAAACTCTATTGCTTCGTCCAGTCGTCCACATTCCATACACGTGATTATACACGTGTCTTGGTAACCCTGGCCTTCTTTAAGGACATTAATAAGGTGAACACCCCATCAGTCAAATTGAGATTAATAAATCACTCCATTAGTTACTGTTCTTATAGAGATACAAATTGAGGGGATCCTGGCTAACAACATCGGGATTGATAGAAAGCTTAACCGATCAATTTGTTTGTCCCTGTCAATGCCTGAAAGGGTGTGATTCACTTCGAAACCCTTTCGTGGTTCAGAAGCCACGATAAACTGTCGGTCCCGGTTTTAAATGTCTATACCTAATTAACAACCCGACTCTCAAACGACACCTACCAACCCAACTAGTCTTGTCTCCCAGTGGGGTGATGACAATCTGGTCTCTTTTAACGCCACCAAAACACAAGCATGCCTTTTTACCGCGAAAAGGAGTCGTTTCGACCTAACTCCGACTTTTCGGGGTACTTCTGTTCCTGTAACCGATCGGCTCGAGCTCCTAGGCATGGAGTTGACAACCAGTCTCAACTTTGGTGCCACCATTGAGCACAAAGCCCAAACTGCGGCCAAAAAGCTGGGCATCCTAAATAGAGTGAAGCGATACTTCACGCCTGGACAGCTTTTAACCCTCTACAAAGCACAAGTCCGATCCTGCATGGAGTATTGCAGCCACCTTTGGGATGGCTCAGCTAAATACCAACTTGCCGCGCTTGACTCGGTGGAACACAGAGCTAAAAGGCTCATTGGCGACGTAAGGCTGGTGGATGCCAAGCTGCACAGCTTGGCTCATCGCCGCAAGGTTGCCTGCTTGTCGGTCTTCTACAGATTGTACTTCGGGGAGAGTGTCCAGGAACTCCACGATCTCATCCCACCGGCCCCCTTCTACCATCGGACATCTAGACGCACTGCAAGTTACCATCCCTACCTTGTTGCTATTCCACCAATTCGCACTAAACGTTTCCAAACGTCTTTTATAATGCGCACAGCAAAGGAGTGGAACTCTCTGCCTGCGTCTGTGTTTCCGAACGCATACAACCCTGGTCTCTTCAAAGTTAGAGTGAACAGGCTTCTTCTGGGTAAGCTCGCTCCATCGTCGACTTTGTCTCTGTCATCTATGACCTAGACTAGAGTCAAGAGCAAACCCATATTAAATAAATAAAAATAAATACCTATCTTTAAGATGCTATTGAAGGTGTTTCTGTCATTCGTCTTGAAGAGGTGATGAGAGCTTAAGTTTTATGGGCGATAATATAAAATTCTGTTGCCTATGCTTGAGGATTCGGCTGTATATCTTAACGTCTTACGGAATAGCCCGAGGATATCGGTTTTGCTCATGTAATTGGGCTAGAGCTTTTCGTAAAATAATAATATCGGTTTCCCTGGAAATAGATGCTAACATGAATTAGCTCTAACTAGGCATAGATACATGTTTATTTTTTGTGGTGAATCAAATTATTATTAATGTCGAAGTCGTTTTTTTAATTAAAACATTTTATTGTTTTCTTCGTTTTTTGACACTGACTTCCGAAATTAAAGTTATTTTATACTTTGTAGTGTTTTTTATTTGGAAGTCGGTTGTATATTTTTTTGTAAAAAAGTTTATTTTTATTTTTCTCTGTTAAGTGGTGAAACTCCACTACTAAATTGACATTATTCCGATGATGAGTGGCTGCGCTATTTCCCTATTAGAAGTTACTTTGTGCGCCTTCGTAGTCCCAGTTCTGACCAGCTCATAGTTTCCTAAACATATAACTTTGCTTTGAGATTGACATAAACCTAACAATATAACACTTTACTAAATTTAATACATTTTAAGTACTCAACTTAAAATGTATTAAATTTAGTAAAGTGTCACTTGTTTATCTTTAAAGTTTAACGTCCAATGTAAATTCAATATTTACATATTATGACTAAACTCAACGAGCACACAACACAACTCAAAAAGAATCATCAAGACCGGTAAATAAACAATAAAGTTATACCCGAATAGATAACCCCAAAAACAGGGTTGACTTGTACACATCTGCGTACCCCTTCACAGCGTACCGGCGTGATGTTATGTTATAAACTGGTGTAAACAATAAACAGACATGTGATTTCAGCAGTCCCGGAATACATGCTTTCATTTATTGAAGAGTTCCGTTGCCTATCTCCGAAGTTCTCCATCAGATCTTCACTAAATTTAAATGGGACCAGTATAAAAAAATATTCTTCCAAACAAAAAATAATCATCCTAATCTGTTGACAATTAGCGAACTTATCGCCAAATAAAAACACAGAAAAAAAACAATCGAATTGAGAACCTCCTACTTTTTTTAAGTCGGTTAAAGAGTCGAGCTTCTTTCTCAAAAGATAATATTGCTATTGACTGTTAAATTACGAATACAATTGATTTTTTATTTTTAAATGTGTTTTTAGTATTTAACCAGCTAGTGGTTTGGGTATGCTGCTTCGAATGAAACAACTGTGGAATATTTGCACAGCCCAGGAATTGGGGAAAATGCAGCCCGTGTGATTATTTCCATTCCGAAAATGCGCATAATTTTCTGTAGTATGTGTTTGCTTTCGTAATTTAAATTCTCGAACTGAGCGATATTTACCATTTTGCGATATTTACTGAGCGATATTAACCCAACGAACGAAAGTTCGCTAACTAGTGATAGATAGCTCCATACGTGACTTATTAATGTCCCTATTGGTTTACACAGTATATGTCCATTACGGTTGATCAAATAATATCTATCGAATAAATAAACGAAGAGCTTACAAGCGACACAGAATCGTTGCTATCGAAAGAGAAAATCAAACGAAATTGGATAGCACAATTTTGTGTGGCAAACTTAATGGACTCAAATATCTACTCACATAATTGCATTGACGTTGAAATCTAGGTACTGTGCAAAGACGAAATTGTATACCTGACCCTTTTGACATCCCTCAAAGACTCTGTTTCAGCATGAATTATTCAACAAAAGCAAATAAATATATTCACAAATTCACAACAGTCCCAAAGGAACATGCGGTTCAATAAATGTAACAAAGGATACTTTTTAGATTAAACGCGGGATACGCACGCCATGTCGCCATAATATGGGATTCCTGATGGTGGGTAACATCTAAGATATAGGAGAATGGACTGAGCGATACCTTTACTAAATTTACCGCTTTGTTCTCTTGTCTGTAGGATAACAGTGCAAGGCACTGACGGATAAAACAGAATGCTAAAAAAGGCTACTGACCGTTCGATTGCTTTGTCTCTTTCACGCTTTTTTTTATTATTTTTTTTTTATTTCAGACAACATAGTCCATAGTTTTTAGGCGGCCGCATTCATCTCACAGCCGTATAAGAATCGTTCAGTTCATTCCTTTCTGTCAATGGGTACCATCGCTCATAGGTACCCGAAGGGAGTTGCGTGTATAGGTTAAAAGGGTGCAGAATGTCCGTCACGGGCTGTGTCAATGAATATGTGATGGTCAACGAACGTCTGGGTTTTTTATGGTGTTTTGTCTGATAATTTAATTAGAAAATGAGTGTTAACTTGTAGTAATTTTTTGTTTGTTTACATGTCAATTGATCATTTTACTAATGGCAAAAAAGCCTCAAATTCCATACATTTTTGACAGATTACGACTGAGATGCGAATGCAGACAATGACAGATTGCGACTGAAATCTGACAAGGCACTCATTTATTTATCGAGATTTATTCATCTATATACTAATAATAAAGCTGAAGAGTTTGTTTATTTGTTTGTTTGAACGCGCTAATCTCTGGAACTGCCCGTCGGTTTTGGAAAATTATTTTTGTATATGATAGCCACATTCATAAGGAACGCTAGAAAGGCTATACGGAACCGGGCAATTTCTACGCGAACGGGAAAAATGAGATTTGCGCCTACAACGTCACAAGGCACAAGCTAGTACCTACTTAATTAATACGTAGTTATAATATTTATTCATTATAACATATTTTTTTAACTTTAATAGAATTTGCCTTATAGTAAGATTCATTCCTAATTATTTTTTAAGATAAATAAAAAGAATTAGGTCTCTTGTTCACATCAATTTGAATTTAATTAATTTACACCAACAGAAAATTTACCGAAAGCTACGACATACACCTTGGGGGCTTTAATTTCCTTGATCGCTTACATTCAATTTACTTTTATTTTACAAGGATCTATTTGTGGGCTTAATTTAATCCCTAAATATTAAAATATTGGCAGATACCACAAGCACATGCACGAAAAAAGGTAAAGGGCCGTGTCCCAAAACGGTAATTGCGCAAAAATCTTTAGCGTTTAGCGGCATCAATGCCGCCATAAGAAAAACTAACAAAGCAAAATTAGTATGGATACAAAAAGAACCGCAACAACATCTATCCTGTCAGCAACGAACTAACAACAGAGTTTTCCGCGCGATTTGAACGTATACAACAGTCCGAATATCAACTATCGGGCAGTTGCCCACCGGTCGGAGGATCCTCCCTTTTCAATGGACTTAACACCCTGTTCCGCAAACCTCTATGAAACTCGAAATTTATACAAAATATTTTGAAAACTTGTTGGTCTGTGGATGGATGACCATCGTAACATACCGAGATCCCTTCATATCTCGGAAAGCACTTTAAGCTATTAGTTTCGGCTATCATTTGTGGATATTTAACAGTCATTACGGGTAGTCAGAAGCCAATCAATCAGACATCAGCCCAGACCCAGTAACTGGGTTGTTTAGACAAGATATTTTGGGAACTCATTCATTGTGCATACAGCTGAGGAGTGGAATTCTCTGCCAGAGTCTGTGTATCCTGATAGCTACAACTTGGGAGTCTTTAAGTCAAGAGTGAATAGGTCACTTCTAGGAAAGCGTGCTCCATCTTCGACCACATCATCGCTTACCATCAGGTGATATAGTGGTCTAACGCGTGCCTATCAATAGTAAAAAAACCCGGTTAAATTGGAAAGGCTAGGCCGATTAATTGACTTTAAAATAAGTATTGTGAAAATGAATTAAGGCTGGATTATTCGGGCCTGTTGGTATTGAAAATGCTTTCCGCCGGCGACCCCTCTTAATTAACACGACGATGATACACGATGTCCTGCCGATGACCACCGACTCTCCGCCAAAATGTGTGTGTAGATACACTACAGTATAAAATATTTGCAATAATAATAATAATAATAATAATAATAATAATAATAATAGTTTATTATCAGAAAGGTGGGTACAAAATCATCT
>NDFZ01004499.1:6153-94511 GCA_002192655.3 Mamestra configurata
TTCTGCGGCTAGGTGCCGCTCCCTCGGCAGGTGTAGTAACGCGGGCCTCTCCCCCCGCGGATAGATGAAGGTTGTATCCTCCCGCTCCCTTTTCGCCGCCTTAACCTCAATCACTTCCTCGCAAAAAGAGACACAGCATACCACGTGCGTTTGCTTCCATCTATGAACTGGATTTACAGTGCTCCACGAAACGCACTCTCCCGGCTGGACATTCCTCAAGAGTGTACTGCGCTGTTGTCGAGACAGTTGCCACAACGGGCACGAACGAAATACTTTCCGAAGCATCTATGTCCGGATATCACCTATGTCAGCCAGAAACTAAGGACAGCATTGCCATTCAACGTAGCAATGCTGCCAGTGCCACCTGGGCACTTTCTCCGTTGACAACGATGACGACGAATATTTTGTTGCTTAAAGGATTCTTTCGCAGACTTGTACATATGATTTTATAGTTGTTGTTTATAAGTATTTTATTTAATATTTCAGGACCGCAACAACGCGCAGACGTCCTGCGCGGGCCTGTTCATCCTGTCGCACCTCGGGTTCGACTTCCCCGGCAAGTGGCTGCACGTCGACATGGCTGCCCCGGCACACTGCGTAACTTGTTTACCACTTTTTGGTTTTAGAATGCCTGTCACCAATATCTAATTCAAACATTTAATTATAAACTAAAATTAATGTTCTCAAATATCCTGGGAATAGATATAAACTAGCTCCTACATCGCGCTAACAGATTGATCTTCTCGTTAATTAGTGGGAAAAATTAAGGGATAAAAAAAATAACTAAATAATAAATTTGGTTCTGCAAATTTGGATACTCCCTATGCAATCAGCGGCACATTATATCCTAAACATCCTTAATCGTATTGAGATCTGGACTCATTGGTGGGTGTCGCAGCAATATGATGTAATGCCGTTGAAAAAAGCGTCTGGTGACATTGGCCGTGTGTGGGCGTGCGTTATCCTGCATCAAAACAAATGATTTCAAGAGTTGTCGTCAGAGCAGAACAATTGGCCTCAAAATTTGGTCAATGTAGCACCTCGCAGTTAATTTTTTTTTACTCCAATACGACCATTTTTATCAAAGATTAAGCCAAGAGAAGATGAGCCATTTGAAAAATCGCCGAAAATTTAGTTTCTTTTTATCCCCTAATTTTTTCCACTAGTGCTCCCATTGGTCGGAGGATCCTCCATTTTCAGTGGAGGTTCCAGGACTTTACACCCTGTTCCGCATATCTCTATACATAGTGAATTTATAAAGTGTGCGTGGATGGCCAAATCCGAAACTGAGGATTAGCGCTGAAAGGAGTCTCGAGCGCGATTTTGATGAAAATTAAAACAGTATCATTGGACTGCTCATCTTTTTGATCGCTAACGTATGATGGAGCCCGTATCCTACGTGTTTGTGCGTGAGATCGGTGAAGGCGTTAACACCATCTTTTGATGTTTTTGGATGAAGGTTTTTTCGTTTGTGTCCAGGGCGAGCGCGCTACGGGCTACGGCGTGTCGCTGCTGTGCGTACTGTTCGGCGCACACACGCACTCGCGCCTGCTGCGCGCGCTGGCGCCGGACAACGCGCTCTGATGTCACTGCAAGCGCTGCAAGAAACACGTCATAACGTACGGTACCTAAGGGGCTTTATTTTTTGGATGGCTAATCATCAAATGACTCCTTCCGCTCTGGGCGGAGCGAGAGGGCGTGTCAGACTATTACTGACTAAAACCCATCCGTCCTCAAATTCCCTTTGCGTTCCAAGGCGGCGCCCCGTTGCGGCATTGTTCGAAAGACCTATTGCGGCCCTGGGGGGCTACTATCTAAGCCCGAAGTCCGTAGTGTCGGACTTAGTTGCGGGCGTATTCTACTCCGTATCACCTAACCACTAAGACAGTTACTGTCAAATCGTGTTGTCATTCATTCTTAGTTCGGGTTCGGAACTAATCGTAAGTCCGTAGGTGATACGAACTAGAATACGCCCGCAACTAAGCCCGAAACTACGGACTTTGGGCTTAGAGAGTAGCCCCCCTGGAACGTAAAGGGCATTTGACGGAACACGGGTGGGTTTTAGTCAGTATGAGTCTGATGATGATTTCCTATAAAAAAAAATAAGGTACACTTCATACTTCGTATTGCAGATACTATAGTAGGCGCCAGATAAATGTGGAATAAAGTATATTGACCTTTCCCTAATAACTGTTCATAGGTACCTGAACAATTAAATATGAATCGTTTTTCATTATTAGACAATGTTAAGGATCACGAGAGATGATGATTCGGGACAGCTTTGTGTCATTAATTCCGTTTTTCAAATTAAAAATGTCAATAATTGTAGGTGGGTCAATGACCGTTATTCCACGATTATCTGGCGCCTACTATAACTAGTTTTTAATAAAGAGGTCGGGATGATCAAATATCGTGAGAGACCTCAAGCAAACCGAATTACCAATAACAACAACCTCAGATAGATGAACTTGGCGCGTATAATGAGGAGACCCGACCCCAATTCTTTATTTTTTTATGTAATTAAAACCAGTGAACATGTATATTTTGTTTTTATCCAAGTAATCTTGTACTGTCGATCACAAATATTGTGTAATCAGACCCATTTTCACAGGATCATCTTATGAATAAAATTATATTCTAAAAATTAAGTTGCGGGTATGCCAAATTATTAAAAAACAATACGTTATTCACCAAAACAACCACTTAAGAACAGGACGAACATTTTTAAAAACAAATGCATACTGTTCGATCTTTTTTCTCTTTTAAAGACAACCCTTGGGTGAACTTAACCTTTTGAACGCCATAGTCACGTATACATGACAAGCAAGCGCGTGCCCTGTACGCCAAACGTCACAAATATGTGACAAAAAGTACGGCGAATTTGTTGCTTGGCGTCGGGGACACGCCGATGCGTTTATGCTCTGGCGTTCAAAAGGTTAAAGAAAGGAGATATTAAATCCCCATTGCTTTCAGCGTTAAAAGATAAACTATACAAAAATTTCTCCATTTTACAGGTGTTTAAAGATTAGCGTCCTCTATAGCGGAGATGGAGAAGTTCTAAAATCAAGAAGACTCTCCAACATTCTCTGAATTGGTGGACGCCGAGCTTCAACAATAGCATTAAAATCTATCCTAAAAATATGAACTACAATAGTGATTCGCTAGACTCGTGAATTAAGTCTTATGGCCAGGGACTGAATACCGATATAATTTGGATAACCGATACCAAAATATCGCTATAAATACCTGTATTTAGGTATCGATATAATACCCTTATTATTTAATTTTCTTGCGTTTTTGCGATTTGCAGGTCAGTGTCAGGTTGTACCTTGATCAAAATATGATTCGCGACTGTAATAAATATATATATTTACTTAGGAATCATCAATAAAGATTCTGTGACGTCACATTAGAGCCTGATATCGGTACTGAGTCTTAGTATAATTATAGATATTTTATATCGATACTCAAATTACTGATATAAAATACCAGTATTTATCCCAGATATCGATACTGTTATCGGTATTTTCTTAAAAATATCGGTATTCTTCGAGTATCGATATCAGTCCCTGCAATAAAACATGATAAAATAAAATACTGTAAAATCGGGTTACTTTGGCCCAAACTTACACGGTATACACAGTATGCTGTGTTCCTGTTGACTAACGAGTTAGGGCAAAAAAACCCGACTTTACGGTTTACCTACTGTTTCATATTTCCGTTAAAATATAAAATAAAATATGCGTCAGAAACCATAAGACACTGTTGCATTTTGAATATATATCTCACCGGGCTATTGCAAAGACTAAGTTTATAATAAATCGCGTCAGATTGTAAACTGATAATGATGACAATATGACACTATATATATTGTAAATGATCGTATTTGGGTGAGATTTTTCTCTCACAATATATGGAGATTTTATAATCTAGCAAGATGTATTATAAAAACTGGCCAAGTGCGAGTCGGACTCGCGCACGAAGGGTTCCGTACCATTATCTATAAAAACGGCAAAAAAAATCACGTTTGTTATATGTGAGCACCCTTAAATATTTGTTTTATTCTGTTTTTTAGTATTTGTTGCTATATCGGCAACAGAAATACATCATCTGTGAAAATTTGAAACTGTCTAGCTATCACGGTTCATGAGATACGGCCTGGTGACAGACGGACAGATGTACAGCGAAGTCTTACCCTTTGGGTACGGAACCATAAAAATACAATAAACCGGTGACATTTATACTATATACCAACAATGTTTTATGCAAGTAACCTACACCTTTATATAACTAACGATCCATTTAGTTCAATAAGTATAATTTTGAAGCATTATCAAAGAGTAAAACAATCTTCTTAATTTTTTTTTAGAATAAATGAGATCTTAATTTTTTTTTTGAGTGTAATATAATAAATGTAGATTTAAATATAACTGTTGTCTAGAAAAATAATTATGAAAAATCTTTAAATAATATTAATATTGTGGCTATCAATTAACTGTTCTGTACAAGATTTTATACCTTTATAACCGAATGTTAGGTATAATATACTAATAGTAATAACTACTAAGAATTATTGTTATAACAAAGTGTTTAATATAACTGGGGACTAATTTAGTTACTAGAATTGTCTGACAGGTGCGGGGTTGTTAAAGATCCGTCTTAGGTGTAATGACATTTGCTGAAAACCAACTCAAAATAATAACATGTGATATGGTAACCCCAGTTTCCTGAAATAAATTATCGACGCAAAAAATTACATGCAAGTCAAGTGACGCAATTGGCTGCTGAAAACTCATTCAACCAATAACAGCTAGCCAATGCCGTATCGTCTCAGAATGTCAACTTCTCAAAATATCAACCGATCGCAAAATGTCCACTTGTCACACTGTCAACTTCTTAAAATGTCGATTTCTCACGACGATACGATACGACCAATGCGCGTTTTACAATTTGTCATTCTAGAAACTGGGCCTTACTGCGTTCCTGGAAAAAAATATCGACTCGTCACAAATTATACGCAAGTCAAGTTAAAAATAAAACTGGGTATAGTATATTTCTCTGAATTTTAGAGGAGCTTGCCCAAACCTGTTTTACAAGGCGGGCTTTCTCTTGTTTAAACTGTAAAATTGGCTTACCTACCTTCTTACAAAAAATTAAGTTCAGTTATGATTCTTTGACAATCCTCAAGGTTGCGTCATGCATGCTAGATTTAACGTACCAATAAGCAATACATATTTAAAATAATAAATGTTAAAGTTGATGTTATTTGCAGTTACCTGTTACCGACAATATAAATTACCTTTTACTTAAACCGTCCGTACTGTTCTACCTTCGTTTTTGTGACAACTGTCTGCCTAGCCTTTTCCCAACTATATTGGGGTCGGCTTCCAGTCAAACCGGGTTCAGATGAATACCAGTATTTTACGTGGAGCGGCTGCCTACCAGACCTCCACAACCCAGTTGACCTTTTTAAAGCCAGATAAATGCATCGGCGTGTCCCCAACGCCAAGCCAAATATTCGCCGTACTTTTTGTCACATATTTGTGACGTTTGGCGTACAGGACACGCGCTTGCTTGTCATGTATACGTGACAATGGCGTTTAAAAGTTTAACTCGGCGTTTTGTGGTAGTCGCCTTGTACTGTGGCGGGTTTTGTCCCAAAATAGATCAGTTGAAGTTGTTGTCAATCAAATAATATTCTAACGGAAGGTAGGATAGATTCACACGCATTAAATGTCTGTAAGCACTCATAGTAACAATAAAATTCTTTAGGATAAATATACCTAGTTGCAGTTGCAAAATGTTTTTATATTGTTACACCATTATAAACTAAAAATCATTATTTAACTTTTTGAACGCCACAGCATAACCGCATCGGCGTGCCCCCGACGCCAAGCCACAAATTCGCCGTACTTTTTGTCAAATATTTGTGACGTTTGGCGTACAGGGCACGCGCTTGCTTGTCATGTAAACGTGACAATGGCGTTCAAAAGGTTAATTTACTGCTATATTTGGCTTTAAGTTGTACCAAGTTACATCCGTCTAACACGGGATATCATCATCTGCGTAGACTTTTCCCAACTATATTGGAGTCGGTTTCCAGTCAAACCGGATTCAGCTGAGTACCAGTATTTTACATGGAGCGGCTGCCATTCTGACCTCCGCAACCCAGTAACTGGGTTACACTGAGATACAATACACGGCGACTTGCCCTGCCCAGTATTTCCGGGAATACTGCGTATTTGTAATCTATCGAAAATTACTCTACACGTGTTGTCTAAATATTGGTACAACTTGAAACTAAACTCACTAGAAATCAGTAAATGTTTATCAATAAGATAACATGTGTTCGTTCTGAGCCAAAACATAAGCCATAATATTTTATGTTACATACTCTATCATTTAGTTTCAATCTGCAATAAAAACGCTGACTTTAGGGTTTTTATTCATTTTGAAAATGTATTCATAAGCGAAAGTGTTGACTTTTTGAAATAAAGTTGTATTTGAATAGATTGGGTTTTCATTTTAACCTAGATAAGTACCTATTGATGATAAAAAGGATGATTGAAGCCGAGTCGAAACGATATTCTAAAAATGGACTTAGCATATTGACCTCTACGACATATATAACGCACATATTTCTATTAATAAATAAAGAACAAGAGTAAAACTTCGCTTCGACGCTGCTTTAATATGCCTTGATTCTAAAGGGATATCAAGAAAAACACATATTGGTACTTTCAAACAAAATCATTTAATTATATTGAAAGTAAAAAGTTACAAAAGACAGAATCCCCCAAAACGCCCGCCCGTCACCACTTCCTAGTGTTTTAGCTGGGGAGAAGAAGTGGAGCAAGAAACTCCCCAGCAACACATCTGTCTGTTTAGTTTGAAGAACTTGAGATTTATATTATATTAAGTTTAGAAGCTTCATTTTACTTGAATATTAAAAACTAGGTTATAAAATGTGAGAATAAAACATAATAATTAAATCAACATGAAACAGCTTAAAAAACAAGTAAAATATGTTTTATAAAATTACAAATCAAAAATTAAATTAAATAACAGTTCTTTCATAAAATTCATTATATAAAATTACTGGTCAGCTACCTTTCAATTGGTTTATTTGGCGGTAGGAACTGACCGACTGTCTGACTGACCAAATAGGCCGTCTGCAAAATATGAAGACTGGAAGGGGGTTTAAGGAGATGGGAACTGGCACTTCAGAATTCGATATGGCTAGAATAGGATTGACTACTAAGCCTACTTCTAGTAGGTATGGAAGCAGAAAATAACGATGCGCCGTATTCAAATAAATTGAGATAAGGGCTTTTTGGAGAGGCCTATGTCCAGCAGTGGACGTCATTCGGCTGATGATGATGACGATGAAGGGCAAGAAAAAGATGACTATATATTGTATACCAGCTGGTCTCTAGTGAAGTTGGAACTGGGTTCACCCAGTGACAGTGTTTATTTAGTGGACCGATTCTGGTTCCATCCAACTACTGGTTATATCCGGCCGCAGCGGTTTTTGAAGTTTGAGGGCCAAAATACTGGGTTTGGTGCTGTAGCACAAGTGTTTGTTAAGGGTTTGAGGACTGATACTGGTGTTACCCAGTTTCAGTGTTTTTTGACGTTTAAGAGCCGATATTGGTTTTAACAAGTAAGAGTGCTTATTCAGGGTTTGAGAACTATTACTGGTGTTACCCAGCAGACGTGTTTGTTCTGGCTTGAGAAGCGGTACTGGTACACAGTACCGGAGTTTAATTAGGAATCAGTTTAGGTACAGGACTGCTGGTTTTATCCTGCTATCCCGTAGATTACGGACGACGACCAACACTGGTTTTACCCAGCACCAGTCTTCGTTGTTTAGGATCTGTGTTTGTTCAGGGTAGAGGTTAAGGACTGCCGGTTTTACCCAGCTATCCAGCGTCACCCGTTTACCCAGCGAGCAATGTTTGGTACGTCGACCGACACCGGTGTTACCTAGCGTCAAAGTCTTGGTTGTTTTGGACCGGTTCTAGTGTTGCATAGAGCCAGTTGTTTGGTTACAAGAGCCAGCACTGGTTGCCCCAATGTCGTGGCCCTGTTGCACGTTGGTTTTGTCTTAAATGCGGTTTACGCCACATCTAGACCTGCGCTAGCATTACCCGCGTCGTCGCTTGCAGCCTTAAACCCGTTGCAAACCAAGGGCCAAGCTTAGCCTGCATGTAAGCCAAGGATGAAAAACTATCTCAGGTATGCGAACAAAGCCAAACTAACTTTTCTAAGCTCTTGGCTTGCAACTGGTGTCAGATCGCAGAGTTTCAATTTGGGTAGATAGCACAGAAGGTTTTAGGAGCTCCGTCGGTTTTCACCAACTCGCACTCCTTACCACGTCACCACATCCTAGTGTTAGCTGGGGAGAAGAAGTGGTGCAACAAACTCCCCAGCAATACGTCTGCCTGTTAAATTTGAAGGACTTCTATACAATATTTAATGTAAGTATTATCTTATAAGTTTAGAAGCTTACTTTTCCTTAAAAATTAAGAATGTAATAATAAAAATGCGAACATTAAAAGTAGTAACAAAATCAATTTGAAATTATCAAAAATTTTAAAATATAAAATAAATTAAACATTACCCACCACTTTCATAAAATTCTTTAAATTATATTACTGGTCAGCTACCTTTCTGATCTTAACTGATCGACTAACTGCCCAAAATGGCAGTCTATAAAAAAAAGGGAGAACTGGAAGGAGGTACAAGGATAAGGACGGGAACTGGTATTTAAGAAGGAAGATGATATGGCAAGAAATTGGGCGAACACTGAGATAATGATTAATAGCGAAGTATGGAAGATGTATGGTGCGCCAACCCCAAACAAATCAAGATAAGGGCAAGAAAATTATGACAGTGAGGATGTATACCAGGTGTTACCCAGTAGCGGTTTGTTGGAAATTGAGAAACGATACTGATGCTATCCAGTAGGTAGACGTGTTTAGTTGCTTATAGACGTGCTTAAGGAATTGCACTGGTGTTACAAAGTTGGTCAGCAGCCTAGTTTTATGAAGTTTGAGGACTGATACTGGTTTGACCCAGCACGAGTATTTGTTCAGAGTTTGAAAACCGATACTGGTGATAACCAACAGCAGTTTTTTGAAGTTTTAGGATCGGTACTGGTGTTAGTCAGCATCAGTGTTTTTTGTTTGAGGGCTGATACGGGTGGTACCTACCCAGCAGATGAGTTTTTTCAGGCTTGAGAACCGATACTAGTACACAGTACCAGGATTTATTTAGGAGTTAGGTACAGGACTGCCGGTTTTACCCAGCGAGCAATATTGGATACGTCTACCAACACCGGTATTACCCAGCGTCAAAGACTTCGTTGTTTGGTTGTTTTGGACCGGTTCTAGTGTTACCCAGAGCCAGTTGCTTGGTTACAAGGGCCAGCACTGCCCAATGTCGTGGCCCCGTTGCATGTTGGTTTTGTCTTGAATGCGGTTTTCGCCACATCTAAACCTGCGCTAGCGTTACCCGCATCGTCGCTCGCAGCCTTAACCGGTTGCAGACCAAGGGCTAATATGGTAATAGGTATGGAAGCAGTAAATAATTATGCCTATATATGGCGACTAAGCATAAACTAACTTAGCTAGCAAGTACGAAAAATAAGTTAGGAGTTGGTATAAGTTACATAGTACCTATACTTTTTTTAATTTAGATGCTAGGTACCTACTTCAATATTTTGGAATTTCCATATTTTATTCGTCTATAAAACTCACGAATAAATAAACTGAAAATTGCTATCTATTCATTTATTTATAACTAGTGGCCCGCCCCGGCTTCGCCCGGATGTAAATATTTTTCAAAATTTAACTTCATAAGAACCTTCTCCTTATAATAACAAACACAACAAAAAAAGAATTAGCGAAATTGCACCAACCGTTCTCGAGTTTTGCGCTTAGCAACACATTTAGCGATTAATTTTTATTTATATAGATATTTAATTATGTTACTTTTTTAAATGTTACTAAAACATTTATGTCCATGTCATCACTAAATTGCGGAATTTGTCTTGGCACAGATTTTTTATATGACATCTGTACCTATCTACCATACCGGAAATAAATGATTATGATTATAAAAACTATTTCAGATATGCGAACAAAGCCAAACAAACTCAGCTAAGCCCTTGGCTTGCAACTGGTGTCAGATCACAGAGTTTTCAACTTGGATAGATAGCACAGAGGGTTTTTGGAGCTCCGTCGGTTTTCACCAACTCGCACTCCGATTTGAAAAGTAGGTCGAGTTACTTAAAATAAATTAGCTATTTTAGTGGAAAAGGTATTAATCGACAGACAAAACAAAAAATAAAATAAAAAACAAAAGGAAACAAAAACAGAATATAAAAAAACAGAATTTCAAACTGTGCCAAGAGCTTAATATGCCAATTGAATAGCTAAATAAAACACGCGCAGTTAGATCTACTCATAAAAAAATGCAATATAGCTAAAAACATATTGTAGGTATCTATTGTTTTTTAATAGATCCGTCATATCATATCATAATCTTGAAAATACTTTTTTTGTGGGGTGGATCGAATACATTTTTATGCCACCAACACTAAAAATACGAGATCAAACTTAGAGCTCGGTACACCAGCCCGAAATACAATACTTACACATACTTTAATGCCAGATATTTGATAGTTCGCAAGTGATTGCACAATAATTATAATATCTAATAAACTACACTGCAAAAACTCACTTGGGGGTAGTTTTATATCAGATTTTATAAAAATTAAAATAGTCTGTTATTTAAGTAATACTTTATACTTAGCCTCACTGTTCCTCTAATGTACTTAATTGAACCAATTTCTTCGAATATAAGTGCCTCTTTGTTTTTTATGTCATTTTATTCAGATTGAAAATGCGTTATGCCACTCTTGCTGTCTTCGGATTATCTATTAAAAAGAAGATATTGATATGGGTTACAATATTTATGATGATTTTCCATTTTGTACAGTTAAAATTATGATGTAGGGTAACATACCTGTACATACCTACCTGTTTCCATTAGCACCTAAGCTATTTTTCTAGGGTGCGTATATTTAGTTAAATCAGTGCAAGAAAGTTCCACATATACAATTGGTTCCTTTTATTTTGCAGCAATAATGTTTAATGTTTAAAGTTACGATTTATTTCTTAGAACGTTAAAAAAGTGAAATGAGCTCCAACGAAAAGTATGAAGTGCGGAATACGGAAACGGAAGAATCCATAGATTGTAGAAATTGTTACCACATACGAAAAGTTCGTCTGCAAAACCGGAGCAAAAAAATAATAAAAAAAAAATGTGTTCACACTACACTTTTTGTAAATGATAAAATCACTTGAACCAAACTTTAATTTTTTTGAGATTTGTAAAGTATTTATTAAGAAAAATATGAGATGAAATAAAATCGTACAGGACGACGTCTGTCGGGACCGCTAGTGTTTATTTAAATACCTAAATTCACGAACTTAAAAACGGTTAAATTCAAGGACCAATGATAGTAGCGATACCCGAAGTGACCAAAGTCGCTGTTTCCTTTCTCACAATCTATCAATGTTACTAATTAAATTAAATTCGCCTGTGTAGGGGGTTTAAAATAAAACAACTATGGTCGTTTGGTTAATGAATGTATTTACTTCAATTCGTTTACCAATAATGCTGGGTAAAAACACTAGTCAATGTATATAAAAGCCAGTTTAAAATCCAAATACTTTTGTATACAATACATTGTAAAATTTCGTCACAGTAAAATACAGGTAGACAAAAAAATAAATGCACTTAACGCGCCCTATACATGGCAACATTCACTTAAGATTTTTTGGCAAATCCTTACGTTACATTATCGAGTATAAATTGCACAATGACTTTAAAAAAATAAATTATTGAAATTTTACAATTTCCCTAAATAAAAAATAAGTTCCAATATCAATTTTGTAAAAAAATAAATAGGTATCTTTACGACCGAAACAGCATAAAATGACTAATGCAGAACTTAATCACACCAGTATCAAAATTTAAAAATAAAAAGCACATCTCTACTTTTACAAAAATCAATTTTGGGCCTGATGATGGCCTAAATAAAAAAGTTACCATAACTTTGATTTTAGAAGCTATCTCGCGCTCACACATTGCTCTTTCACTGCAAGTTTAGAAGACAGATGATAAAATCAAAGTACTGATATGTTTTAGGATATAGGCGGATATTTTATTGTGCAATTCATAAATCCCTGACCCCAGTCCCATAGTTTGCTCCTCCTGCCCTATTCAAAGCGTCTTTGAATTGATCGATGTCTATTTCGGATTGATTTTCCAATTGTAACTCCACTGCAAAATTCTGAAAAAGAAAAACAAGTTTTGTTAACATTGTTTGTAACTACTTCAGGATATTTCATGGAAATCTCATGTCTGTGTCCCACGGACCCGCCCATGTCGTATACTTGAATATTGATTGGGGACTTGAGTTTGTGCACAAAATCAACGCAGCGAGACCGCACCGCTCGCACGCGGTATTGACAGCTCGGAGAACGGAACGTTGAAATCATGCGTCAAGAAGAAGTTGTCAAACTCAAGTGGTTATGTCAAATTGTCAATTGTCAACTCAACCGCCGAAATAGTCGCCTAAATGTCAAACAAAATAAAGTGAACTCAACGCTAGTTGTTTTTAGAACTGGGAAAAAACTAAGCAAAAATGGAAGAATTACAAAACAAAGTGCCGTGCAGAGAAGAGCAGTTGAACGACTTGGTCAATTTTCTCGGCGAAGGTGACGAATGTTTACCTTGTTCTATATTTATCAGTGGCAGTATGGCCACAGGAAAAACTTTATGCGTAAACTCTGTACTACAAAGTTTAAACTACAAACATGTTGTTATTGACTGTATCGAGTGTTATACGCCTAAAATAATGTTCGAGAATATCCTGTCGGGGTTGGAAGATGAGGAAATCGACGTTAAATGCGAAACTTTGATGGATTTAACAAACGGTTTAAATAGGCTACAGGAGACGCTTATAGGTTATGAACCGGTAATAATAGTGTTCGACAGGGCCGAAAGGTTGCGTAGCATGGACCATAACATAATGAGCGCGTTTCTAAGACTACAAGAGCTCTGTAAACTCAACATTTGCACTGTATTCATAACACATTTGGTTTATGAGAACTTCTACTTCAAAATGGGCGTTCGAGAGCCCATCAAGCTCTATTTCCCAAATTACAACAAAGATGAGCTTTTCAAAATAATCTTCCTGCACCAAAAACGATTTATAAACCACCTCCTAATAACCTATGAAGTTGATGAAGAAATTAAAGAGGAATTAGAGAAACCAGAGTTATTTGCTAACTTTCTCAATGCATTTTTGAGCGTATTTTATAGACCGTGTCGCGATCTGATCGAATTGCAGCACATGGCATGTGTCAACTTCATAAAATACTGCGAGCCGATTATAAAAAATGAAATAAATGCTTCCGATTTAGCCAAACTCTGGCGTCACATATCGCCAATTCTCAAGTCAAGCTTAGAACTTCTTTACCTTCGTATTAGTAACTCTAAACCCAACAAAGCATCACCAGGGAAAGAAAACAGTGATGCTGACATCATACCAGCACACAACTTTGAGAACACACTGAAAGAAGAGTTGACATCAACCAAAACATTTGCACAGAGTTTCGAACTACCATACTATGCAAAATACCTACTGATTGCCGCATACTTAGCCAGTTACAACCCACCGAAGGAAGACAAAAGACTGTTCATGAAGCATCACGGCAAGCAACGCAAAAGACTGCAGCAAGTCAGAGCCAAAGCTAAAATTACGGAGAAGTTAAACACGCAACTTGGTCCAAAAGTCTTCACTCTGGACCGCTTATTGGCAATATTTTATGCAATATTGGAAGAAAAAATCGGTCTAACAAGTAATTTGCTAGCCCAAATAGCTACATTAGTTGAATTGAAGCTGATAGCGGGCAGTAAAGAGATAGATTTGGATACGGCAAAGTACAAGTGTATAGTAGGCTATGATTTTATCTCTGCGGTTGCTCAGACGGTTGGTTTTAATGTTAGGAAGTATTTGTATGATTTTATGTGAACTGAATTTTTGTTTTTACTTATTTATTGCATTTTTAACAAATATACAATGTTTGGAATTCTTAATAATTTGTTTTGTTTTTCTTAGTATTTAATAACAAGATCTGAATGAACTGTTTTCTTTCTTCAAAAAATTATGGTCTATCTAATCTATTTAATCAGGCCCAAGTATATTATGTAGAGGCTTGCAAAAAGAAGCCAGTACCTAATCTCTTTGCATTTTTAAACACAGAATATCAATAATTCTGTCTATGGCCTATTTCACAAATTTTATATAACACCATTGGCACCAGCATTACCATATAAGTCCTGATCAAAAAAGAGGTTAGTCATGTTACCATCGACCTCCCTCTAATAAGTACGAATCGTAAATCTGCCTATCCCAATCATTCCAGAGCATGAATCATGACGATTCACATTTAATTTATTGCTAAAACAATTTGTATGAATGCCGAATGAATGACACACGCATATCTGGCGAAACGGTCAAGGGCTCGGTGTTAAGGCTACCCCTCACCTCACGCAATCGGTGAATCTACGAAGAGTTTCACCACATCCATCCATAACTTTGTCTGTTTGTTGTTCATATCGTAACGGCTGAACAGATTAGGATAAAACTTGGCACACGTGTGGACCGTGTCTCGGAATAGAACATTAGATACTTTCATTCCGGGAGTTCGTATCCTTGGGATAATAGGTTTTCGACTATCACATGGGCGAAGCCGATGGCTGGTAGGTTTTAAATAAAAAATCCATACTCTGGACGTGGAAAACACTTGAAACTTGATCCCAGCCATCATTTCTGTATCTTTGACAGTCATAACGGGTATTCAGAAAGTCTTAGGTACTACCACTTTTGCCACAGAGTATCGTGATCCTAGTAGTATGGGCTTCGGAGATTAGGGGACGGGCGTACAAAAGTAGCCTAAAAAACCTGGAACCCTGGAATTTGGTTGCAAATGATGATGATAATGATCCGAACCTCTTTCAGACTAATCTGACGCAGTTTTGTCTGTTAATTGTATGTAAGCTAGGTTTTACAAATGCGCCGAAACTACAAAGCGGTGCGCATTGCGCTATATTTTATCGATGCTAAAATCTATTTGAAGTTGCCATCGATACCGGCTAGACTAAACGATAGCGTTATTATGTATCTATGTAGTTAAGTCGTAGAGTCACTGAGGTAAGACTTATCGTGTTTTATGGTGGAGATAAAAAATCACTCAATGGTTAATTGAAGACTGAACACGCCAGCTCCATACCTACGCTAACTTCATAACAATCTAAAAAACATAGAATAATAATAAAGAGCATGGGTAATTAACTGACAGTGTCAGGAAAAGACATTGTCTTCATCATCAACGTAAGGCCGCGTTTCCCGCTGCAAGCAACTAGCATGCAAGTTTATTCAAGGCATGGTCGTGTGATTGATCATATAATAACTCGCTAGCCCTCAATGTGAAGTTACTTTCATGCAAGCTGGTTGCAGGTGGAAACGAGGCCTAAAGCAATGACTACTTGCAAGCCGTTCATGAAAAGAGCTGGACCACTGTTACACTGTCATTTGCTTGACAAGTCAGCTTTTATACTAATTCCGAACCGATCCAAATCGATCATCGCGAGAGTACGAGATCGACGCGTTCATTTGTTCGGCAAAACCAAAAGTCGTTTTTTTCGCCGCAACGACGCGATCGTGTAGGACGATCGCATATTCGCGCGATGATTAACAGTCTGGGACAAAGGTAGAAGGATAAAAAGAAGGGATACTCACAGAGATGATGTCTTTAATGATGGCTTTGTCGGTCGACATCTTGGCCCGGTTGATGACCGACACGTTGGGCCCCACCCATGTGACGAACAGAAACTTCTTACGTTTTGACATCTCGTCGCCCATTTGCAACCTGCGAAGATATTAAATAGTAATGAATTGTTCTAGAACGAAGCTAAAATAGGCAAAAGAACAAGGTGTTAAATTTGTGAGTCATGAACAACGACTGTTGGTCATGAACCATCTTTCTTTATTTTTTGCAATACGGTTTTATTCAAAATGTCTTAAATTTCAATACGTAAAGCCATAGCGGAAAACTGTCACTCATAATTACAAGTTCAACCTTATCCAGCAAAAGCAGTTAGGTACCCCAATTTTCCAACGCATTGTCACATAATATAAGAACCTCCGAAGTTCGATTGTTCGAGGAGCTACGAGTATACCCTGAATTCGAGTACCTACTAACTATTCTTCATTAGTAAAAGATCCAAGTAGTAGGTGCAATTGTGTCATCCGCATCGACACGCCTGGTGGAACGGTCACCACTTAGTGATTTAATCGCGTTACACAAGCTTGCTAAACCTGCGACTTTAATGCAGTTGCTTAAGCCTAATTAGACCATAGCATCATTACAGCCAGTCTTACCTACTGAATGATTAACGCGTTAACTCTTTACAACAATTCCGCAACCCTGGCAAGGATCTACAGCTTACTAACCTGAGATATCCGAAGGCGCGGTCGTCGTCAGAGAACTGGGTGCGGAACTCCGTGAAGTCGGAACCGCGCGCAGAACACACGATGCGGGCACCGTCGAATTTGAACACCGCCCTGAGAAATAACATGACAATACATTAAGGTTTTTGCAATCTTTCCGCTGTTCTTTTCTGATTAATGTGGCTGCGGGAATTGCGGGATCCAAGACAGTTGAGTCGTTTTTCACGTACTCCTCGAGCTTCTCTGAGTCAGCGTTTTTCTGGTGGTCGCCAATGTTGATTCTGGCTTTCAGGAGTTGCAGTGCTTGGGAATAATGTGGCAGGCTCGTACCCTAATTGTCTCTCGAGTCTCGGCAAAGGTGTCTCTCCCCTTGCAATTTTCTCCATTGGTTAACAGACCGACTTCACCGTGGTCGACATCCGACGTCAATTTCATCCTTTAGTCGTCAAGTGAGTCTATTTTCGTCCATCGCTTTCATTTCAGCTTTTGTATTTTTCAAACATTCACTTCTTAATTACTCAGATCCTCAAAAAGGGGATAACTGCTTGTTTTACAAAGTGAGTGCCCCATGCAGTCGAAACAAGATGGTTTATATGAAAACTTACCACTCGGTGGGCGAGTTGTCAGATCTTACATCTTCGTAGGCGGCCCGTATCGTATCTCTGTCCAGTCCAGTCGTCATTGTCACCTGGAACAAACAATAAGTATTCATTAGTAACAAGAAGAAATCATTATCAACGATGAGCTGACTAAAATGGTTTCGTTATAATAATACAAAGCGGTGCTCAAACGAGATCGAGTACCTACACCATAGAAATATAAAATCTATGACCTACACGTTCGTCGGGGTCATTTATACGGTAAAACCGATCCCGTTTCCGCGCTTCCTGGTTTTGCCGAACCAATAAACGCGACAATCGACGACGCCTATGAAAATGTGAGATACTTACGATGGCAGAGACACCACTGCTGGTGCATTGCTATCCCACACACAAAATCGCACCAATGCCCTTCAAACCAGAACGCAACACCGCTGCTTTGCGGCAAAAATACATACATGTGGTGGTATGTACTTCCCAGAAAAGCTGATTTAAGGAAAGGCGGTAGACAGGGCGTTACAGATGGCGTTTCGCTACAGACGATTGATGACAAGCAAAATTTTAAACTATAGGCTGTCGAAGTTATGGAGATATTTATAGCTCAACATCGCCAGAATATAGTTGTAAATTCATCTCCTAAATAATCTAAATCCAATTCAGCCCCCATCACGTCCCATCCATAGCTCACAGGTGGCCCTTAGCGAGTAGGCTTTAATTTATTAGGACCACCACAGAAAAGTCCAGTTTAGCAGAAGCTAACCTCATAAAGTCAAAGTCAAAACGTTTATTTCAATTAGGCCATTAAACGGCACTTTTGAACGTCATCATTTACAGTTCAGTTAATAATATTACATTTATAAAGTGACTCTACTGTTAAAGTTAGATTCTTATGGAGAAGAACGGACAAGAAAATCCATAGTTACTCTTTTCAAATAATGGTTTAACAAAATTTGGTATACAAAAATTATTTTAATATTATGTGAGGACGATGCACCCAGATAGAGCCACACCCAAAAATTAAACGCATGCTTACCCTAGTTTTAAAAACTTATTAATGTTTCCCTGTAGTATCGTCGATAACGGCCTCACCAAGTGAAATACTGAACAAATATGAAATCATTTCTGTAATAAACCTACAACTAATCGTTTATTTGAGGAAATTAGATACAAAACGCGATAAAATTTTATAATAATGATTGATGAATTACAAAATTACGTCACCACTTAAGGAAATAAATGTAGGGAAATGTGTCATCAGGTTAAAATTTTATAATTTCCCTGATATGGGCCTTTTCATTTGTAGGCGCTCGTGGCTAAATAATATCAGACGCACGGGTCAACTCCAAGGTTAAGCAACGCTTACTGTTTCAGGTCGGTCTGAGGATGGGTGACCATCCATTGATCATTTTGTAAGTTGTTTATTTTCACTTTCACTTTGACCTTTGGATCTTTCTTGCTGTTGCTGACCAGATGAGGCCTTTTTAAACCGAGACTCCTAAGTGCTTTGGAAAGCACGTTAAAGGTCACGTCACGTCAACTTGCGTATCAACTCGGAAAGGGATCGTCGCCGTATCAACTCGAGCCGTGCAGTATTCTTTGTATGAAACACCCTACTGCAACGCACACTAATCGGAATCGATTAGTGTTGCGTTAATGACGATCCCTTTCCGAGTTGATAAGTGTGTTATGACCGTAAACCGTTGGTCCCGGCTGTCATTTATTGATCTTTGAAAGTCATTATAACGATCAGTCATAATTCCGTCAATCTGACAACCAATTAGTAGATCTGCATCCGGTTAGATTGGAAACCAACCCCATACTAAAAATCTATTATGACAAAATTAAAAAAACTGGCCAAGTACAAGTTACTTGCACAGGAAGGGTTCTGTACCATAAGCCGAAAAAAACATGTTTCTTGTACGGGGGCCCCCTTTTATTTTTATTTCATTTCGATTATTTATATAGCGGCAACATTAATACATTATCAGTGAAAATTTCAAATGTCTAGCTATCACGGTTCATGAGATACAGCCTGGTGACAGACAGACAGGCGGACAGTGGAGTCTTAGTAATAGGGTCCCGTTTTTACCCTTTGGGTACGGAACCCTAGAAACGAGAGCGGCGGCGTAGTGCAGTGGCATCACGGTATGACAGCGTCATGACGTTTCCCATCACGGCATACGACTCGGTTTTACTGCCAAGGCGCCCCAATAGATTACAATACTAATAGCTCAAACAAATTTAAAACAAAACTCAAGACGCATATTATGTACCTACCCTGTAACGTCGCCAACACCCAGAGGCAAATATTATACCATTTAGATGTAAGAACCATGTATGAATTGTTATTTAAGTTTTTATGAGAATAAAATTCTTTAAACCCAACCCTGAAGAATAAAGCAAGCAGTTTGATCAAGTTGATATTGTTATTCTTCGTAACTTCTTAATTAAGATTTAGAAACTCAAATAACTCTTCAATAGGTTATTTTACTGAAGAAATCTGATTAGTCCGTATAGATAGATGTCCAAAAAATATTAGACACGTATTTTTTTTTTCACGTAAGTAAATAGTAAAGACGATACCGTACGTTGAAAACACGCGTCACTGCGATGGTACAATTTTTACCAGCGAAGTGACGTCACGCGTGACGGACTAATAAGATCTTTCAGTAAAATACCCTATTTAAACTTACATAATACAGTGCTTTTTGGAACAAAAATGGTGTCAGGGGATAAAACCACCTCCCAAAAGTTTGTTTGAGATAGCTCCATTTCGGCCCTTAATTAGGAAGTTGAAGAATCTTTATGTAGGTACCTAAGTAATTAACTTTGTTAGAATAAAACAATTACGTTTATGAAATTTTATTTACTCCCTCGGTCTCTTCAAGTAGAAAGACTTTCTTTACTATGAAGTCTTAAAACGATCATGATTCCGCTCTAAGAGGGAGACGGAGCTATGCATAGCGAATATCACTATCCCGTTTACATCACCGGAATTGGATGGCATTAGCACGTCATACTAGGGCTGCTGATCGTCGTTTGGCTAAACCCGAGTATTATTTTTGTTACAATTTTACAAAATAATTTATTTACAGTTAAAATATTTTTCTTAACAAGTGTGTTGAAAAAAACGGCCAAGTGCGTGTCGGACCACGCACAGTGATCCGTATAAACCATGCCAGAAGAATAGTAAAATGTACTTCACTTTTATTTGATTACAAAGTTACAAATGCTCTTGGTTTTAAGTCAGTTCTATGGAATTATTAGGATTCTTTACGTCCCCAGTTCCATTATTTAAGTTGGTCGCCTATTACTCGTTAACTTGCAAAAGCCTACTAAGCCGTGATAGTTTTCCTTTTAAATTCATTATAAATGCTACTACCATGATTTTTTTCACGTCTACAAAAACAACCGTTTAGCTGGCAGAGGGGGGGGGGGCGACACACACACACACTTGAGTCTAACAAAAATTAGCACTTTAAAGCTTAGTGTTTCGCAAACAGATCCTTGGATGGCAAAATGGTTTTCGCAAATCCTCAATATTTAAAAAGACCTATCCAACGACAACCCACACCATGGGGTAGACGATAAAAAACAATCATCGCCACCTTACATGTAGCGGGGGGCACCCTAAAAAAAATGTATTTCAAGATTTTACATATATATATATATACATAATTAGTTAATTACGCCGGCAAAGTGGTAAAAACCACTTTGCCGGCGTAATTAACTAATTATGTATGGGCCTACCCATACCAAATTTCAATTTTCTAACGCGGACGGACAGACAGACAGACGGTCATGGCGAAACTATAAGGGTTCCTTGTTGACTACGGAACCCTAAAAACGTCGTTTGATACATGTGGGTGTTTGTCATTGCACGCCCGTCTCCATAACGCCCCGAACCGAAATCAGCTGTCATTGCTGTTTCAACCAACTTGTATCAAAATGTAGGCGGGTAATTAAGTAGTTCTACAGTATTATGAATTAAACTATTTCCACAGTACGATCAATCTTCATAAAGTTCAAATAGATTCGAGTGAAAAAGAAAGCGTTTTCAAACCCACAGAATATCAAGACAAAATGAAAAAAAAAAACATTCGACGATTTAAAAAAAGAACATTCGCCGATTTCAGAACAATCCTTCCATTTAAAAGTTTCTGTTTGCGCTGCGCTTTCGCCATTTTTGCAATCTGGCTGAAATGCTCGGTAGTGGACACCTTTGTTCTAGAAAAAGAAAAAAAAAATCCACTGTCTGTCACAGCCCAATTCTACGGACAGTGAGCTCTTATCTAACAGTTTCATAATGAATGACATCATTATTACGTTTTGCAATAACCGAATTTATTCTGAAAGTAGGTTAGTTGGCAGAAAATTACAGGAAAACGAAACATTTATTTTAATAAAGCTAAATATTAAAAGACTGCAGCTTCGCTCGCGTAAATATGTTCGAATAAGTGTTCTATAACCGTCTCTATACAACCGGGACCAAAGAAAATTTTGCCAAGGACGAAGATAGATGGGAATCTCCGTACCAAAATTCATCAAAATCGGTTTAGCGATTTAGGAATGAAAGCGTATTAGTTAAGATAATAATTATAAGGTTTAAGATTTCTGGCTCCTATTGTGACCTACAGCTAAGTTATTGACATTGTCATCGAATCACATAGGGACGTAGCAAAGATCTAGCCAAATAAATAAAAAAAAAACACGTTTTTTTAAAATATATATATAATTAATTTGCCTAAGGCATTAAGCCCGCCTTTGTACCTACAGTGTTTTTACTAGAGCATAAAGTTTAATTTTTTTTTTTCAAACCATAGGTTTTTCGAGGCCTCCTACTCTTGCTTCCTTCTGCCCTGGTCAAAAGGTCTGTGCAGTAAAACTATTTTCTTAATGTCCCTCGGCATTTTCTATATTCAAATTTCTGATAGAAATCCGACGACTGACGAAACACGAAGTTTGCCGAGAGACATTAAAAAAATAGTTGTACTGTAAATAATATTTTATCTTTTAAAATTAAATATAAAATTCAGATCTTAAATGTAAAATTAACTATTTTCGTTCAGGTTTTCGCATAGACTATACCTAACCGTCTCCAGAGTCATCTATCTCTGTACCAATATTCGTCAAAACTGGCGTAACTTTCGCATTTATTATATACTTACGCGTTTAAAAAATGTTATTATAATTTAAACGACTTTTCGAATGATACATTGACAACCTAATTTAATTGTAATCTTTTATACTTTGATATCTCTCTTTGTTAATTTGACATTGAATATTAACCTAGATGATATTTTTAACGGAAATGCCTCATACTGTAATATTCATTTGTAATTATTAATCAAATACTAACCTAATATTATAATTTTATGCATTGTACCTGATATTTGCGCGCCCTACGTGGCAGAATGTGATGAGACTATTTATTGAATTTAAGACCATGCAATGTACCATATTCGGAAAAATAAATGAATTTGAATTTACATTCAGCCATTGTCATTGCTATTCGTGTTGCCGGAAATGTTTCCCTAAATGTTGCTGTAGCAACGTCAAGGGAAATGAGTGTCTCTATGGTATTAACATTGCCGCTTTACGTCTTTCCAATTTTAAACTTTGCAATGGAGAACATGGACATTATTGCAGCATCGGCGCTTTGTTTTTTTAGTTTATTTATTTATTTAAACTTTATGTACAATAGTGGTACATGGGCGGACTTAATGCATCAAGGCATTCTCTCCCAGTCAACCTTTAGGGGGTTGGGTTGTGGGTTTATATAATTACATGAATGTTAAACCAAAAACAAAACAAAAAGCACGTCGCGTCGTCGTTGTCAAAAGAGATGGTGGATGATATCAATTCATCGTAACAGAACAGTGTAAGTACTTACCTACCTAAAGTAACACTTAAATTAAAAATAATTGTTCTCCGCTCGGTAAACAAAACACGTCAGCCACCTCCGCACATTCGATAGCAAGTGAGCGAATGAGCGACAGGGCAATATGTGCATTCATTCCCGGTCGCGTTGCCGGTCCTTTGATGGCCGCAAAAAACCGCTAATTTGGGGATTGCCAGGCCAAGCAGTCTCGACGTCAAAGGCAAGGCAAGCGACCTGCCGGTCGATGCCGTAAACATGTCTAGTAAGCTGTCAATCCATACAATCAAGATGTCACGTGATCACGGAGTGAGCTGTCATTCCATCTTGATAATATGGATTGACAGCTCACCTCATGATCGCTTCACCCAAGCCTTCACTTCGATATGTTTACAGAATCAACCGGCTGTTTACACATTCTCGAAGCCCATTTTATTTCCCATTTCCTTGCAAGTTGCCGTGGAAATGGGCTGAACGCAAACGGGGTAATAGTGATTCTTACTGCTAGGAAATGCAATCATGCAGTCAAAATAAAATGGTATTATGAAAGACAGAACATTTAGTTACCTAAATGTTTATTCAATTACTGGAATTTAAATGATACCGTCGCAATTATTGAGAAGTCGTTAATTATTTATTTTAAACTTAAAATCCATGAAATTGATATGCATTTTGATTGATTGATATGGACTTACATCTCAGTCAACATTAAATCAAGTTATTTCGTAATTCGATATCGAACTGTCTCGCCAGACTTGCAGTCTCGATAAACGATAGACATTTTCTTTTATACCTTTTAATCAAATTGATCTTTTTTATGTCCTCATCGAATTATCTAGATTCGATCTTGAGAAGACGATGTAGATTTGTTATTTATGATGCTCCAGTTTAATGGTGAATGTGGTGGTTCAGTTAAAATCTACATATATATGACTAGTGGTCCCGACAGACGTTGTCCTGTCCGAACGTTTACTTTGTGTCTGACGAAAAATTATATATATATCGATTGCAGCGCCACCTACCGGGTCCAATTGTAAATCTAAACCATTCTCGAATCCCCTTGAACACACACAAAAAAAATCATTCAAATCGGTTCAGCCGTTTAGGAGGAGTTCACTGTCAACACACGTACAGAAGAATTATATGTACAAAGGTGATCAAGGTTGAATTAAGAATTTAGAATCATACAAAAGTCAAGCCAGTCACCTTAAACCTTGAGGACTTGCGATCATACGCCAGCGAGTTAAAACTGGCGACCAACCAAACCGCGACAAGTCTAGTTCAAACTGAGCTGGACCTCTCAAGCTATACTGTCAATCTCCTAATAAGACCTCATACAGTACCTTAGAAGAGCAGGAGAATCCTGAATGGCACGACTCGACGTCCTCGGTGTGCAGCTCGTGGCCATCCGTGTCAGGACACGAGTCATCTTCCTTGCCATCCTTTACGATCACGTACAACTCATCTATCCGGTTCTTCAGGATCTTAATCTCAGACTTAAGCTTCCTCCTGTCAGTAGAAACCTCTTCTAAAGCGATAATTTTGTCTGAGAACTGAGCCAAAATTTTCCGGAGCTCGTCCACATTTTTGTTCAGCACTTCGAACTTGCTCAGGATACTGCCCTGGTTTTCTGTCAATTTGTTTATATGGTCCTGAATTAGCTTGTAGCTGATCTCCACATGGTGAGTCTCCTCCCCGTCCATTTTATTAACTTGAGAGTTCAAAATTTGTACATTTTAGACTAAGAGTTTTACGTTGTGAGGAATTTGTCATATTTGACAGTTGGGTTTGGTGTTTTTTTTAGTTTATGTTCGGTTTCTTCGAGCCAGTAACTCGGAAGAAGTTATGTTAAACTTTTTGTTTAATTTTCGTTTTCAAAAAGTCTCTCAACAAAAAAGTCCTTTGCAGAATACCAATTTATTTTCGAAGAATTAAAGCCAAACCAAGCTAATTAAGGACACTTCAAACAGAAAACCCGTTAACCGCAACAACACACAACAGGTCCAAATCTAACAGGAAAGACAAACAAAACAATCTATTTTTGCAATACCGCCCACACGATGGTCCGCCTATATTTACCCAGAGATCAATGACCAAAAAATCATCCCAATAATAATAAAGCATGACTGATAGTCTGCCACCGTAATATATATATTTTTTTATCAACCTATATTGTCCCACTACTGGGCAAAGGTTTTCCCCATAGCGTTCCACTCTTTCTGGTGTGAAGCTCTATCCGACCAATCCGTCATGAACGCCACCATCGTAAGCAAAAAATAAACAAAACTTTCATTGTGCACACATTCCGCCGCCATGTTGTTATCGCAGACAGCGCGGGAAAAAAAACGGTTATTTGCAAAAAGTTTATCAATCGCGGCACGGCACGGGCGTCCGACCGCGACGCTCACGGTAAGATCGCGGATCACTTTCATTTGCGCGAAAACATCTGAGGAACTGGAGCAAGTGGGGGCTGGTGCAAGGTATGAGAGGATTGAGTTCGTTTCGGTATTTCTACTCATGGTAGTAGTACGCATAATTTATGCCAAAAAAAATTATGGTGTAAAAGTTATTTGCAATAATAAATATCATTTACCATTGAGGACTTGGCTGAAAGGATGGCTGGACCAATAATAGCTACAGCATTATGAACTGCCATCTTTTTAGCATGGCACGAGTTCTTGGAGATGACCGTTGGAGTTAGGTTTTGAACAAATGGTGGCCAGGATAGGCAAGAAGGTAGAGACTTCCACCCCATCAGTGTGCGGTTTCAAGCTAAAATGATGATGATGATGTCGAATTGCTTACCGCTCGTCGATATTTAATACAAGAGAAGAAGATCGTGAGGAGCTCAAACGTGATCTGAGAATGGTATCTTGGTTGGTAAGGAAGTTAATCGCTTGCCAAATAAAAGGCGTAGATCAAAAATACTGAGTCAAGAAATAATTTTACTTAAAAAAGAATGAATTAATTAGGATAAGCCAGTAATTAATGAAGGCGTTTGCCGAAAGGACATGGTGATGTTTGGACCAAGATTCTACAATTTTAAATTAGACACGTGAATCTGCCTTTACGTTGTATCGTTTGACACGTCCCTTGCGTGGATGTCTGGCAATATGAATTTCCTTTTTAGACTACGCGACGCAAATAAAGCGTCCACATGGGCCCTCTCAAAGCAATCAAATTATACTCGTGTTTTTACTTTTACCTAATACCAGCAAAGTGCCGTGTCGCGGTCGCCCTTGCTATCAAGCGTTCGGTCACCCCGCCAATCTTATTAACCTTGACCGAGCGGAGGTGTGACTAACTGTCGCGAAGCTGAGTCAAGGCTAAAGGTCGAATTATGCTTTTGTAGTGTTTCGTTCAGTGACAAATTTTGTTAGGTGTCTTTCACAAAAAAAGGCCTAAAAATTAAGTACTTGCTTGCTATTTTTGCTGACTTATTTATACTTATTTTTGTCCGTACGCGCATATCCCGTTTTTTGCCGTTACCGTAGCCAACCTTCCTCATGAATGTGACTATTATATTATACAAAAATAATTTGCAAGAATTTTCCAAACCCGACTAGTTCCAGAGATTAGCGTGTTCAAAAAAACAACTCTTCAGCTTAATTTTTTTTTTTTTTTTTTTTTTATTTAATATGGGTTTGCTCTTGACTCTAGTCTAGGTCATAGATGACAGAGACAAAGTCGACGATGGAGCGAGCATTATTAGTATAGATTTATTATAGACTAGCTTTTGCCCACGACTTCGTGAATAGTTACTTGGGGCAGACATTTTTATTTTAAGATTATGAAGTTTAGTAAAGTTTCAGTCAATGCTACTGAACAGACAAAGAATAGATAGATATAAATAGTTTAACAAATGTTCGACGTGATTCTGAAATTGGCATAACTTTCTTATTTATGAACCGATTGTCATTAAACAAACACTACCCACATCTAAATCGGATAAGTTTCGTTCCTGAGATAGCGTGCACAAACGCACAGACAAACAGAAAAAAAATCTAACAATCATTGTTTTGGGTGCTTTTTGCGTTGATAAAGGACCCAATATTATTTTTTCTCATATATCTTCCATGTACAGACAGCGATCCGTTACATTTTTATTATATGTATCGATAGATATGTTTCGAGAATCGAGAATGGATAAAGTGAGGAATGAGTAATTAGAGGTAGTTTAAAAGTGGCGCCAGTGACGGAAAATTTGAAAGGCTTATCTTGGTATGGTCATGTGAAGAGGAGGGATGAAATGCACGTAACAACAGTGGAGGATGAGGATATTACACGTCCACGTTAAAGTCGTTAGGGTTGTCGGGCGAATAGGTGTTATCAATTAATATAAAAGTAAAGTCGCTACACGCTTTAACCTTGCACCACTCGGTAAGTGCTCGCAGATGACAAACGGAAATATTTTTATTTATCTTATGTTTTATGTTTGTTGAACGCTGTATTTGCTCGATTACCGTTTACCTATTTCACACAAGAAAGTTATCGGATAAAGTACGGTTTCATCGCTCGAGTGATTTTACCAGGTAAATAATAAATCGTTCGTTTTTTCTAGATGTGTTGTAAGCTAACGTATTGGGGCTGTCAAGAGTAAGACAACATTATTAGGATATTATTATTATTATTTGTAATTGTAAGTCTACATTTCTGCAAAATGGTTGCCTGGAAGAGATCGCGGAGTGCGATAAGGCTGCCAATTGTATGTTTTTTTAGTTTAAGATTTTCTGCATGTATTTTTTTTTTAATTCGGTGTACAATCCTACTAATATTAGGTATAAACGCGAAAGTTTGTCAGGATGGATGGATGGATGGATGTTTGTTCCTCTTTCACGTAAAAACTACTGAATGGATTTTGATGAAATTTGGCACAGTGGTCGATTATAGTCTGGAATAACACATAGGATACTTTTTTATACCGGGAATATGTTCCCTTGGGATAATTTTCGACAATCACGCGGGCGGAACCGCGGGCGGCAACTAGTAAAATATATTTAAAAAAAAAAAATGGTTGTAGCAGGGCTTTCTGCCCAGGGTGTGCCATAACCAGGTTACCAGCCTAATTGAAAAATTAATGGAATCTGGTCGCGTGAGCATTCATTTTGACATTGCAACAGTATTCATTGCGTGTTGTCGAGCAGACAAATTTTTAAACATATGAAAAATTGGTTCTGGCGATCTTTTCGATTACGAATATGTACGCAATTTTATTATGTTCAGGTTCATCTGTAAAAAATATAGTGCGCTATGTGGTATAAATTATAGTGATATATCTAATTCAAGCGGCGAAGCAGTCGACCGCCTCGGACACCATGGCCTGTCCTGCAGAAGGAGCGCTGGTCGGCTAGCACGGCACGCCAGCATTAATGACATCATCCGTCGGGCTCTTGTCACCAGCTCAGGTGCCAGCTGTTAGGACCTAATGGCTTGGCACGTGACGATGGGAAGAGACCAGATGGGATGACCATAATGCCTTGGAAGGTGGGATGCAACATGTGCCGACACCCTTGCGCCATCCCATCTTCTTAGCACGGCGGGCTGCGCTGGAGCGGCTGCTGCAGGTGCAGAAAATCTCAAACGGCGCAAATATAACAAACCACCTGATTGGGAGCTATATATTTGAACCGTTTGGGGTTGTAACATTAGGCCCAAGGGGTCCGAGTGCTCACCGAGTCTTTCGAGACATCAGCAAAGAACTCGTCGACTGTTCACGTGACCAGAAGTCTGGGCTTTTCTTCAGTTATGTTTTTATACGCGTTTGTACATAATTTCGCGATTATTAGTCTAGTTGTATTTAGTGGTTACTTGTACATATAATGCGTTAAATGTAAATTAACTAAGGTAATTAAATCTTCATATACCTAATATCAATTTGTTATAAAGACAATCGGCAAGCGCGCTATGAAACGAACTTCGGAATGTCCGTAATTGGCTTATATATCTACATACTAAACCACAGACAAACAGGATAGAATTCGATTATATTTGCTTATGGCACATATTAGTTATTAGCATTACTTATTAATATTTCAAAGTTACGCGTGCTTTATTATTATTCAGTTTATATTTATAATTAATTAGGATTCAGGGTTTCCTCTTCATGTTTACTTTGGCGGATTAGTTGTTAATTAAAATTTAAACTAGGTACTAACTTAGAATGTATTTGTAAGTGAATAGTAATTTTCATTTTTATTTTTTACTGCATTGTTATATCCTAGGAACTTTTTAACGCCAGAGCATAAACGCATCAGCATACCCCGACGCCAAGCCACAAATTCGCCGTATTTTTTGTCACATATTTGTGACGTTTGGCGTACAAGGCACGCGCTTGCTTGTCACGTATGTGACAATGGCGTTTTAACGGATTTGGATGAATCTCGGTATCCGGTCAACTTGGGACATACGAGTAGGATACTTTTATCCGAAAAGTTCCCTTCGGATAATTTTCGGCTTTGGGCTTTTGGTGGCCGGAGATAGCATAAAATATTTAAAAAAATATATAATACTAGCGTTTTAGTCTAAAGCGACCTTATCCTTATTATGATGGCTAAATAAAATAATATAATAAATAGATATCCCGCTAATCGATCAAAAAGTCGTGAACTTAACGGTTACCCATCGAATAACTGACCGGATTTAAGTACGCTTAACCTCACAGAAAGTAGAAAAGACATGAGCCAGGAATTATCAGCAAGGTAGACAAACGTGTTAATTTAGCAAACCCACCGTTTGGGAAAATCTCTATTAAATTGCCCAAACCAGGGTTCAACGTTCCGCAGTAGTAGGTACTTAACCAATCCTACTATCCTACTAATATTATAAACGCGAAAGTTTGTAAGTATGGATGGATGGTTGGATGTTTGTTACTCTTTCACGTCAGAACGGCTGAACGGATTTTGTACAGCACAGTGGTAGATTATAGTCTGGAATAACACATAGGATACTTTTTATCCTGGGAAAATGTTCCCTTGGGATAATTTTCGACAATCGCGCGGGCGGAGCCGCGGGGGCAACTAGTAATCAATGAAGAATCTACCACTATCCTATCCTATCCTATCTAAACCTGTTAGGTGATTAATTAAAATGAATCGCAAAACGTAATTTTATTTTTACAATCGACATCTGGCAAACTCAATATTATTATTGGTTTAAAAACTTATTAATGTTTTCTTTGCAAATGTTTACAGTTGAGCTTAGGCTTTAGTAGACGGGCAACTTCGTTGGCTACAAAAAGTTGCGAGTCATTTAAGCGTCAGTATTTTAGTGCTTTATCAGTTACATCATTAAGTGAATTTATGATTTTACCAAAGTTTTAATAGGTAGTTAAATAGTTGCTTATTCTCGAAGTTTCATTATTTATTCCCTGAAATAATTAAGTTTAGAGCTTCATGGCATTGTAATAGGTTGACTGGTAGAGAATGCCTTGATGCATTAAGTCCGCCCATGTACCACTATTGTACATAAAGTTTAAATAAATAAATAGTAATAAAGTAGGTACTGTTGGGCCGACGTCTCTGACTACATATAATAAATAAATCCATAAATCGCCAAAGCACTAGTCAGTATCTAAAAAACTTTTTTACATTTAAATACAACCAACTTTCAAATAAAAACACTACAAAGTCTGAAATAACTTTAATTTCGGAAGTCGGTGTTTTTAGTATTGTTTCTTCGTTTTTGACAGTGGCTTCCGAAATTAAAGTTATTTTAGACTTGGTAGTGTTTTTATTTGGAAGTCGGTTGTAAGTTTTATTCTGTAAAAAGTTTTATTTTCACTTTTTAGTGGTTGGATGGTGGGTGTAATGTCAATTTCCTTGTGGAGTACAAGGAAATTGACATTACACCCATAATTAATCAGTCTACACGACTTCTTCGATTTTATTGATTTTAATTTGAGGTCACTGGTATATCTTCGAAGTTCAACGTCCAATATGGCTATAACTAAACCCAACGCAAAAAGTATAATTACCCGACGAAATATTATTCTTTCTTTTACTTGGACGACGTAATTACATCATTCAAGTAAGCAACCAGTAAGCAAAATGCTTATAAAATAAAAACTGCTGGGCCAAACTGGATCAAACGTCAAGTATACCGCATCGAACGAAAAAAGAATCACATAAAGCGGATCAGAAACCTCGGAGTAATACAAGAAACATACCTACACATATAAATACATTGTATACATAAATAAAAATAAAGGTATGCCCTCCGAATTAAAAACCTTTTTTGTTTAAAAAGTTTTTTGGAAGTCAGTTAAAAAAAAATACTTACCAAATTGTGAACCTTCTCCTTTTTTGGAATTTGATTAAAAAATATGGATTTAAGGCTTGCTGGCCGTCTGTAAAAATCTCACCGTGATAACTTAGGTAGCTCACTTCACCACAGTTTTTACAGAAAAGCTACTGCCTAGAAACGCACGCGTTCGAATTTATAAACACATTATACCACCAACAAAAAAGTCGCACGCCAAGCCAACCAACACAGTTGCCCGTAGCATCCCGTATGCACCGAACCTAACTTCGGGCGCGATCGTTCAACTCCGGCGCATGCGTCACTGACTGTATTTAGACCATCGAGTGTTAACCTTGGCTCGGTGTCATCTCCTGAAGGCAGGAGTTTGTAGTGCACTGGGCTTTAAATGGAGTAGTGGGACAAGGAATTAAATTTATTTTGATATAACCAAATTGTTGACGACTAGGAAGTCTTTCCTAGGAATTGGGAAGAATTCATCAATCATTCCTTGCGTTGTTCCTTGACAGAACAACGGAAGGATTGACGGGAGAACCTTTGTCCAACAGTAAAGGTTAGGATAAAATATATCTGCTACTACTTCTACACCTCGCAGCAGCAGATCAGTCGTCGTCATCTTGACTGTGTAAGGAGACAAAATTACCACTGTGTACGAGTGCACTCCTACACGTGTAAACCACAATACGAGTGCACTCCTTTACGACCTAACTTGTATGAGTTCACTTGATCTGAGCGCACTTTTACTTTGAAAACCCGGCTTTTTAGGTATCCTGAACGATTTGCACGCAACTTAAAAGCACAAACGGAAAAGCCCCGTTTACACGCACTCTCCCGCCGCACTATACTATCCTATTGTCTATAGAACTAACCTTGAACGAGTTCCCCAGGCAAGTACCTTACGCTAGCATCACAGAACGCAGTCACTTTAACCGCAAGTCGAGTTACCTCTCAAGTTAATCTTCATACACTCATACTGGGGAATCGTTCGCGTATTATGATAATTTCTTATCTGTGGTACTGTAATTTGTTAAGTCTTTATTAATGCTATCAAAGTGATTGGTTACCGAGAATTTGACAAAGAATGGAGTGTTTGTACCACGCCTTTGGTCAATAAGTTAATGAGCAGTGCGATTCTGTAAACATCTCATCGTGAAAACTTAGGTGGAGTGAGCATGAAGTGAACTGTCATTCCATCTTCTTATGGATTGGCAGCTCACTTCATGTTCACTTCACCCCTATATCTGGCAGAGAGTCAGTATAAAATTTTGACATGCTATTTTAGAAAATATTATTATAATCCCGAAACATGGTACCAAAAAGTGTCACGCGTGATTTGAGTGCTAATAAAATAACGCGTGACACTTTTTGGTACTATATGTCCCAGCAGTTTTGATTTGACCATGTTTTTAGCAAGAAGAGAGAAGTTTCGGAAGCAGCCAGGGGTATGGAAAGAATCATAATTCGGATTAATTGCTGATGTTGTAGTTTAAGAAAATACTTAGAATCTTGTATTTAAACTCAATATTTTACAATAATCGTCGAGATTAAAACCTCTTTAAACGAATCACAACGAAACACTGGCCAAGTGCGAGTCAGGGGGCTACTCTCTAAGCCCGAAGTCCGTAGTTTCGGGCTTATTTGCGGGCGTATTCTACTCCGTATCACCTACGGACTTACGATTAGTTCCGAACCCGGACTATTTATTTATTTATTTATTTTATTCAAACAATAAACATTGTGTAGAATATTCACTAGGTACATAATAATTACAGTAAAATTTTCACATGCAAAACAATTTGAAGCTAAAGTATAGTAAAACATCAAGTCAATCAATTTAGAGAGTAGCCCCCCTGACTCGTGCACCGCACCGAGGGTTCCGTATAAGCTCTTAAATATGTAGATATCGTCCATTAGAGAAATCGGGTGAATCGGGTCTCGATTTTATCCTTTCTACACTACCAACTGAAGTTCGTTCGAAAAGTCACAGTTTATACTCTTGACAAAATTGCAGAGCATCATTTCCAATTTCTAATCACGGTGACGCGAAAGATTCAGCAGTTTTCAGAATTGCAATAAAAGTGGTTCATTCTACAATTCGTTTTCTATTTCTTGATGATCAAATAAACCTAGCATCTCGTGCACACTTTCTATGTTCTGGTCAACAACAACGATTAATTAATATTTTCTCCTAACGTTATATGTTACATTTATTATTAATTTAAGTTTTCTGTCGTAAACGGTAACAGTAATGAGTGAAACCTCTGGTAATGACTTGAGATTTGTATTGCTTGATGTAAGGCCGCCCACACACCCACGACTTGTCGGATTTCTATGCGATGAGTCGCTGGATAGATTAGATCTCTGAGTGTTTGTTACGTTATGAAGTGAATGTTATTTTCATTATAAATGTGTTTAGTAAGTAGGTGGGCATACTTGTTTTGTGTTAATGGTATTTTACGTGATTTTACTGTGAAAAATGTTGTGTGGGAAGTTGTTAGTAAGTCAAATTTTCCCAATCAACCTTGAACCTAAAACGTTAGCGATAAAGTTGAAAACCTATTAAAGAAATTTGACAGATTGTTGTGCTGGCGTCTGTACGAATGTCGACGGTTGTAAGGGTAGATCGAATCAGGAATGACGATATCCGCAAGAGAACCAAGGTTACCGACATAGCCCGAAGGGTCGCCAAACTGAAGTGGCAGTGGGCAGGGCACATTGCTCGCAGAACAGATGGTCGATGGGGACGAAAGTTCTGGAGTGGCGACCGCGTACAGGAAGACAAGGTGGACCGATGACCTGGTGAGAGTCGTGGGTGGGGTGCCGATGGATGCAAGACGCAAAGGACCGGTTCTCGTGGCCACACTTGGGGGAGACTTATGTCCAGCAGTGGACGTCTTTCGGCTGATATGATGATGATGATGATATGGGTAGAGGTACAAAAGATACTTTATAAGGAGGTTAAGGTCACTATTACACTTGAATAAGGACAGGAGGTCATAGTTCTATTTTTATGTTACAAAATAACAATTCATATTCCGTTGAATTAGCTAAACATCGCTTGAGAAAGAAATAAGAAGTTATTGACGGCTGATTCTGCACGTTTTTTTTTAATAATATTTGCCACTTTGCGTGCAGGGTTTACTGTTAGGGAACCAAATTCTGGGTTATGCTTACCTTTGAACATAAGCTGTCCTATCATGTTTGTTTGGTTTTATTTGTTTTTTATTTAATACTAGCTGCCGCCCGCGTGAATGTCGAAAATTATCCCAAGGGAACATACTCCCGGGGTAAAAACTATCTTATGTCCTTTCCCGGGACTCAAACAATTTCTATACACAATTTCATTTTAAACGGTTCAGCCGTTTGCGCGTGAAGAAGTAACAAACATACTCAAACACTCACAAAATTTCGCCTTTATAATATTAGTGTGACAGTGTGATTTATGTTGCCCCACACTAAGAATTTCTCCTTTATCATGGGTGCGTTTACTAACATACAAACTCACATGCACAAACAGCCAGACCCGGAACAACTATCTGTAGGGCATAAAAATAATTGTTCCGTGTGGGGATCGAACCCGTGACACGCAGATCAGCAGTCAATCGCTCAACCACTGCGCCCACCGTTTCGTAGTTTTGTATGTGTAATAAAGAATAAGAAAGAGTCTAATAGTTTCTAAGGGTTATCTATAAATGCTTTCGTAGACACCTACGGGGAGAAATGGGTTAAAAATATCTTAAGCAGACCACACGTGAAGAGTAGTTAGCACCAATTTAAGTAAATGAGTTGTGTTGAGCGCGACAGTTGTAGGCGGTGTGTAGGCTCGACAACTCGCCTAATAAGCGAGGGAACATGTAACATTCTTTTCAATCAGTGTCAATTACCGCCCAGGGCTTGAACTATACACACTTTTTTGAAATGGGATTATGGCAACTTTTATGTATTTAACTGTGGAATAAATTATTGTTTTTTTTTTCTTTCGTGTGATTTTACGTCCATCATCACCAACGTAACTTGCCCACGTTGCTGTGGCCATCCCATCTTGATGACATAAAAAAAACAACGGGTTGCACTCCGGGAGTGGAAATGGTTATGGAATAATTTCGCACGAATTGCTTTAATTATCAGTATAAAAGTACTTTCATTTATGTGGTAAAGTACAATATTCATTTATTGCGCTATCGTACACAAACATGACAATTTATATTACATTAAAAATTTAACACTTCACGGCGGTCTACTCTCCCTCCGTCTTACGAATTTTCGATCAGGTCACGTGTCCTGACGCGAGTTTAACATTTTTTACTCATCCCAAAAAGTGCACAACGCCACTAAAGAAGTTTTCACTTCAAAAATAAAAACTCATACCTAAATGCTAAAAAATATACAGATGTACCGAACGAAAAACCTGCTTGTCGAAATTCTGAACACAGATTAATTTTCATTTGCCAGTGACACTATGTGTAGTGTCAAGTCACCTCACAACCCAATCGATTGTCATAATTTGTCGCAGTACGTAGTACCTTTTTTTTTTAAGGATAGGAAATCATCAAATGACTTCTTCCGCTCTGGGTGGAGCGGAAAGGCGTGTCAGACTCTTACTGACTAAAACCCATCCGTGTTCCTTCTAAAGCCCTTTGCGTTCCAGGGACGTGGTGACTCTTTCGAACAAATTCCGCAACCCTGGCAGAGTGCGTAGTACCTAGGCATTTTTGTTTAGCCGATTAATCGCCCGCGTGTAGCCGTCCTGCCGCACCTCGCGAGACAATGCTCTTCCGACGCGGAACGCACGACGCTTTCCAATTCCAAATAGCTACAGATCATTGTTTACCTGTGGCGATATTTATTAATTGCTTAATTTCATTGCTCATTACCGATTTGATCTTGGATTTAATTAGTAATTGATGCTGAACATGCAAAGCTGTTTAACGGGGAAGGAAAATATAGAGAGAAGCGATATAGTATGACGAAAAAGGGGATGACCATAATGCCTTGGTGGGTGGTAGGCCTTTGGTGTGGGATGCAACTTGTGCCGACACCCTTGCGCCATCCCATCTTCTTAGCACAGTGGGCTACGCTGGGGCGGCTGCTGCAGATGCAGAAAATCTCAAACGGCGCAAATATAACACCCTTATTGGGAGCTTTATATTTGAGCCGTTTGGGGTTGAAACATTAGGCCCATGGGGTCCGAGTGCTCACCGAGTCTTTCGGGACATCAGCAAACAACTCGTCGACTGTTCACGTGACCAGAGGGCTGGGCTTTTCTTCGGCTAAAGAATCAGCATTGCCATTTAACGCGGCAATGCTGCCAGTGTTCTGGGCACTTTTGCCATTGACAGCGATGTGAATGAATTTTTTGATGCCCAATGATTTATTGTTTTTATACGCGTTTGTACATAATTTCGCGATTATTAGTCTAGTTGTTTAAGTATTTAGTTGTTAAATGTAAATAAACAGTGGGTACGAATAAGTAGAAACCGAAGACTAGAGACTAGAGATATATGATATTACGTTATGTGTAGTTTAATTTGTTCTGTTAGTTTATTTAAGGTATATAAAGGTTTATTTCCATTTTCCTTCTCACAATTTTATGTTTGAACTTAACATATATTATACAATATTTACATACTTAAATGCTTTATACAATCTTGTAAAAAATTAGCTTTCGACACAAATTCGGGGTGAGGGCCTGGTGATCCGTCACACAGGGTATCCTAGTATGGACTCCAGTCTCTCACAAAGGATCATATATGTTTCGCATTGTGTGTTATATTACTACATCTGTAACACATGTTTACCGATGTGAACCTTTGTGAAGAGTGAAATAAAAGATTTATTATTATTATATTCTTAAACTTTGACAGCGTGAAGGATAACGGCCAACACACTCCTCCTTCTTATAGAGAGAAAACCTAAATCCCAGCAGGGAAAACTCATAGGCATCTAGCTGATCCAGCCTATAAAGTTATACAACGTGTAACAGAATAAACGCAATACCTCTTAAGGGGTCATTGTACTCATCATTATGAACAACTTTTACTATGGGACCAACCCCGAATTCGATAAAAAAAACAGCTGTACAGTACATTTTGTCGAGTTATGCGCACAGAAATGAATGAGGGAGTCGCGTTTTTTTTCGCGGTTCAATGTTGGTCCCATTGTAAAAGTTGTTCATAATTATGAGTACAATGACCCCTTTAAGAGGTATTGCGTTTATTCTGTTACACGTTGTATAATGTACGCACTTACAAATATACATTAAAATCGGTGTAGACCACCATCGAAGAGAAATCGATATGTCACAAAACATTGAAAACATTCAAATACATTGTGAAATTCACTGAACCGGGGCAGATTAAAAGCTCACTCCCTTCACACAGAAGAAGGACTGAATTTCAGCAATGGTAACTTGGCAATCACTAAAAAACTCAAGCAAATTAAATGTTTTTAACTCAGGAGGGCTTGTTTTATTATGAGACTAGGTTTGCCCGCGACTTCGTACGCGCATGTCCTGTTTTTTCGTTCCCGTTTAACCTATAAGCTTCCTCATGAATGTGACTTTCATTTGTAAAAAGAATTGTCTAAATCCGACTGGTAGTTTCAGAGATTAGCGCGTTCAAACAAACAAACTCTTCGGCTTTATAATAATAGGTATTAGTTATCAGCTGAATTTCAGGTTATACTTAGCTAACTTAATACAGTCAATCAAAAATCCCAACATCAAATACTACAAAACCATTTATATTTAATTTACCCATTCAAATTCCCAAATAAAAATACCGGTAGAAAAACCCGAATGGCAGTTTATCCTCGTTCTAAATGATCCATAACAATGATATTTTCTTCGGTTCATTGCTCTGGCTTGTCAATTCTCTATGTGTGGCCATCACTGGCCAGTGATACAATATCGCTTTGTATAACACACATGTGGCTGGGGCGATCGTTTCCGGATGGACTTTTTTTTTCTTTTAAATGGTGTTCGAAGTTTGAAGTAATGAATGAGGCTCGTTGTCTGTTGTCTATGGGATAGGAATGAGAGTAGATGTCTGGAGTTTATCTCTTACGATAATATTATTCTAAGGGACCAAAGAGGGAGAAAGTGATGAAAGCATCCCATGTCCTAATTCTGGACATGGTCTACCCGTGTGCTAAGTTTCATTCAAATTCGATCAGCCAAATATATGGATGGAGTTACTTTCGCATTTATAATTTTAGTATGGACTAGTGACCCGCCTCGACTTCACACAGGTACAAATTATATACCTAGACAAACCTTTTTCGTTTATCGTTTTTTCTATTAGTGAAAACCTTATTGAAATCTGTTCCGTGGTGAAGAAGAAGAAAGTCAAGAAACAGACGTAGGTAGACAGCAATTTTGTTTTTATACTTATACTATTTAAAAATACGGATGTAAGAAGTAAGTGATTACTCCAGTTGAATAATACCGGCGGTATAATTGAGTGTATTTGGACAGGTTTACATGCCCCTAGTAAAGTTTGAGAAATACTCAATCCAGAAACCGGCCCTCAGACTCATTTGTGCAAAATCTCCCTTACCCGTTACATTTAAAATTTATAAGTCAAAAGTGAGAATTGAAATCGCTTTTGCCACTGCGGGGTCAGGACCGTCTTTTGTTTAAAGCACCAGTTGCCACCTGCATTGCAATAAAATTAGAAAATCGTACGTTGGGTGTCCCGACAATAAAGTTTTACAGTTCTCACCTAATTGCGAAATACATATTCTATATTTATACATAGTGTATCGTCGGGTCATCAAATTTTACTGTTTGGGCCCAGTAGGTGAGCACATTTATTGCTTCATTAGAGGCGTTTAATTCAATCGACATTCTTTTTCTTAGTAAAAATGCATTCAAGAAGCAAATGGGTGTAATTTGTCTATAATATGTATGTATTTAGAAATATATAAGTATGTTTATCAGTTGTCTGGATGCCATAGCACAGGCTCTGCCTAGTTTGGGATCAGATGACCGTGTGTGAATTGTCCCAAGATATTATTATTATTATTAAATCCAAAAATCCAAGCAACTCTAAAAGATCAGCAAAATGCTATAAAACGTGGGTAATGATTAATAATGTACGCACACAAACATACTTTAAATTTATTTTTTCTTTTATATACTTATATATATATATATATATACTTATATATATATATATATATATACTTATATATATATACATATATATCATTTATTTAAGGTCACAAAGACCCATAACATAAATACCTTACAGACTATCATAGATATTTATAAAAACCACAAAAATGTAAACACTATTTTACACGAATTGACGGCGTCGTGTTGCGCTGCTTGGTCTCACGTAGTCTTCCGCGGAATCGCCGATATACGACACCCTTCGGCCATAACTCTTCCTTGAGGAAGGTCTCAATATGATGAGTCGGAACTCGCACCACGAACGATTTGAAATTCGTGTTATGGCGTGACTCCAACTTCTCGACCCATAAGGTCCAGTTGGTCTTTGCTCGAACATACTCCACGATCTCCTCAACCTTCGTGGTGTGATGTAGCCGGGACACAGAGCTGCGTCGTAGGTATTGCCGCACGCAGCATATTGGGTCCTGCCAGCGCGGTCTCGCACTGGTTCCGACTAGGAGGNCAATTAAAATTAGTTAAGGCATCTACCGTGCAGGTGAATAGAGATGTCAGCAAAGTTAACTAGGCCCGCTAGGGCCACTGCCTCTCAGGGCTGCGGAATTATTCGAAAGAGTTACCGCGGCTGTGGAACGCAAAGGTATTGGAAAGAACACGAGTGGGTTTTGGTCAGTAAGAGTCTGACAGTCTGAAGTCATTCGATGATTTCCCATTTTCACAAAAAATAGGTGCAGGCGAATGGACATTTGGGACACTCCAGCAAATGAGGTATAGTCTGAACCGATCCGCACTCGCACTCGATATTTGATGGATTATAAATAATCATCATTTTATTATCAGGCTACTGAGGCCCATAGACACAACACAAAATAATCTTAAACAATAATAAACTAATACATATTAATAAACCTTATTAAACTATTGCACACGAAATGACGGCGTCGTGTTTCGCTGACTGGTGTCGCACAGCTGGCCGCGGAAACGTCGATACACGACACCCTTCGGCCAAAACTCTTCTTTGAGGAACATCTCGAGCTGATGAGTTGGAACTTGCACCACAATCGACTTCCCCATCCCCCATTTAGCCAAATAATATGTGCAGCGACCTATTTGGGTACGCAATCGATTCTGAGATTTTCTTATAAGCCAGTGCAGTTCACGACCAAGAGGCAAGTCTTGTTTTGTGCTTAATGAAGTCGTGAGGTGATGGATACCTCTCCTTCTACGATTTGCTCCTCTCCGAAGATAGTTCTTAGTAGGAAGCTCTTGCGACAGTGTCTACCAGTATATTAGGTATTTACCTACGAAGTTGCCATTTTGTTTTCAGGCCATTTTGAACTATCTATCATAAGTTCGGTTGGAATTGTAATTGAAATAAACTTTATATTTAAGCCATGTCTTTGTTTATCTGAAATCAGTTATTTCTGTGTGGTATGTCCATATCCATATTCAGTACTAATATAAGCCAATACCTAAACATTCCGTTCTTAATAAAATATCCTAATCCACTCCACTTATCTCGCCCGCCATATTTTTCACGGTCATAAAAGCCAATGCTCGTTTTCTATTTACCATCTACTTAAAATAACTTTCATTCCACATTGGAAATACTGAATTCCCCTAAAGTCATCCTTTAATAACTTTTCTAATAATAAATCTGTGTTGGCGGGCGTCCAGACGCAGTGTACTTCGGGGTCACAACGCTAAAAAAACGCCAGTTTAAGTTAAGATGCGGCGAAATATGGAACTAAATTATGTGTAATGAATTTGACTGGTTATTGACATTTTCCTGCACAAGCAGCGCCACCTCGAAATGTCAAGTTACATTGGACATTCGAATACGTAGCGTGGGTTCAATGCATTTTTTTCTAATTATAGCGAATTTGCGTGGACGCTTAATACCGTGATTTTGTGTTTTGGATGGCATTTAAATATTACTTATACGTAGAAGTTAACATAACTATTGAATATACCTTTTACTTACAAGTAAAATGGAACATGGCAAAAATAAAAGGTTAAATTAGTAATAAGAGTTATTTCTTATGGTACTTTTGGTACCGGATCTGAGGGAGATCCGGTACCAAAAGTACCATAAGAAATAATTATTGTATTTGAGGTAGCTCAACGCTATTTTGTCTTTTTCATGTAGCTATCAAGTCAAGTAAGACAATAAGGTAAAGGTAACTTCTATTGGTTTGATCTTATTATTCTGAATAAAAACATTATTTAAGCATTGATTTAATATAAACAGAGGTCGAAATTAGGTAGAGTTATTTATGTACTTACACTAATTTCATACAGCGAAAGAATAACGTGGATATGCCTCAAATCCCGAGATTAATTTTAAAGAGCAGGTATCCCGTGATTTATTTAATAAAAAAGTGATTTACTTTTACACAATTTAAACCACTGCACGCGCCACATTGCCAAATTTACATCAACGACATCGGATGTCCGAAGATGCAAAATTCCAATGCGCACACGCGCGATGTTGGCACATTTGTAGTTCGCGCAACATAGCTTGTGAGAACAAAAGAAAAATTATTACTATTTATTTGTACTATTGTTGGTCACACGGGATTGTCTATTAGAAATCCCGGGAAAATCCACATTAATATCAACATTTCGATGCAAGTACATAAATAACTCTACCTAATTCCGACCTCTGAATATAAACCACACTTATCAAGCCGCACTTATCTCAAAGAAAATCATAGACAGCATTTTAAGTACTAATTTAAATTAAGTACTTAATAATTCCATGTTTCTGACACAATTACTGGCAGGCAAATAATGAGTAAAAAAGCGATTCTCATTCGAATTTCTCAAAGAAAGTTGAAAGAAACATTCAAGACGTCGACCCTGAAAATATAATTACAAAACAAGTCTTTGTTTACCGTCTTAAAACACAATATTACTTTATAATGATGACACTATACTTTGCCACAGACTGCTTCAAAAATTTCGCGCCATTTTGTCAAAAATGCGCATCATTAATCTGCCTAGATTTTTCTCAACTATGTTCGTCAGTCGGTCGGCTTCCAGTCATAAACGGGTGCAGCTGAATACCAGTATTTTACATTGAGAGACTACCTATCTGATCTCCACAACCTAGCTGGGTAACACGAACACGCTTGGCAAGTCTAGAGTAAGATACACTGGCTTTCTGACTATCCGTAACGACTATCAAATATCTTCAAATGACAGTCAGGACCAACTGATTAATGTGCTTTCCGGGGTATGGAGGAGTTTCGGTATGTTATAGATGGTCACACATCCACAGACCGACCTCAGTAAGCGTCGCAAACCACGAAGATCGACCCGTGCGGCTGTTATTTTAGCCACGAGAAATACACATCATGCAAAATGAATTTCAAACAACCCATTACCTGAATATGCCAACAATAAATAAAATATTTCGCGTCAACCTTGGTGGCCGGTTGCCCAATTATGGGTACCCTTAAGGCTATCTCCTTACCTTTTGGGGTTGCCATATTTGGGATCAAAATTATCTTGCATTGTTGCGGTTAAAAGCGGTCAAGAACGAAATGCGAACAGTCTTAATAAAAATGCCAGAAGACTTGGGCTTTAGGAGAAAATAAGGTTAAGTTTGAGGTTCCAGCTTATGCAAATTAACTCTGTTGAACTGAATAATTGATGATCTTACATATTTTTTGCTGCTAAATAACTGCTTCTAAATATTTCCTGAAATCCTGATAGAAAAATAAAACACTCAAAACCCAGGAATTTAATAAGCCTCGCGTTTGACCACAATCTCACTTGATGGTAAGCGATGATGTTATCGACGATGGACTACGCTTGCCTGGAAGTAAGCTTGCAGCTTGCTAGTTTAAGTAGCTTGCTTGTTGACTTTAAGACCCCTAGGTTGTAGCTATCAGGCATGAATTATCGATACCAAAATGACACTTCGTAGAGCCCCTTTTAAAATCTACCTAGACTTAAACCATAATCAGCCTTCATTTAATCATCTTGCTGCTTAATGCCTATGGGCATTAAGTTGACATCCGGTCTCAACTTCGGCACCACCATTGGGCACAAAGCCCATACTGCGGCCAAAAAGCTGGGAATCCTAAATAGAGTGAAGCGAAACTTCAAGCCTGGACAGCTTTTAACCCTTTTCAAAGCACAAGTCTGATCCTGCATGGAGTATTGCAGGCACCTTTGGGATGGCTCAGCTTAATACCAACTTGCCGCGCTTGACATCGGTGGAAAGCAAAGCTAAGAGGCTCATTGACGACGTAAAACTGGCGGATACTTCGGTGAGTGTGCCCAAAAACTTCACGACCTCATCCCACCGGCCCACTACTACCATCTTGACGCACTGCCAGTAACCATCTCTACTTATTGCTATTCCACCAATTCGCACTAAGCGTTTCCAAATGTTTTGCGTACAGAAAAGGAGTGGAACTCTCTACCTGCGTCTGTGTTTCCGAACGCATTCAACCCTAATCTCTTCAAAATTAGAGTGAACACAAGCTTCTCCGGGGTTTTGCGTAAGCTCGCTCCATCGTCGACTTTGTTTCTGTCACCTCTGAGCTAGGTCAGAGGTGACTAGAGCCAAGCTGGAGTAGACTAGACTAGAGCCAAGAGCAAACCCAGCTCAAATAAAAAAAACCGAAATCAAATTGCGCCTAAAGGGTCAACAAAAATCGACCATAATTGACTTAAATAGTGTCTCAGTCAACGCGACCACATGGCAGTAAAGTCACTCAAACAAAGCACCCTAACATACAATCACTGCTCACACATAAACAGCATAAGTGTTAACATGTTGCCCTAACCAGTAGTTAAAGTGGTTAAACTGAAGATTAATAGCGCAGCTTACTCCTCGGTTATTTTTAACCACCACGCGTTGAACGGTCGCGCACTCGCGCATAACTGTAGGAGTTAAAGTGAGTTAGTTGTAAAGTGTAGTCATTTCTAAATTAGTTGGCGAAACTTCACAGACATGAGTGCCAGTGTTGATATGAAGCTTGGGCCTGCGGACGGTTAGCGTTGGGTAGCTCGCCGTCCTATCAGAACCAGGCCCGGGTCGATAGCGCCGTGTTCCACGCGCGCCTTACAGAGATGCCAGCATAGGAGACGGGGCCACTAGGGCCAGTATCTGCCAGTGGCCCTGGAGCGCAAAGGGCATTTGGAGATACACGGGTGGGTTTTAGTCAGTAAGACAGAGCGGAAGGAGTCATTTGATCGTAAAAAAAACAATTTGTTGAGTCTTAATCATATCAAAATCATGGAAAGAAGTTACTAATCCGACGCCTTATGGTGGGTTCACATGATACAGAATTCCATAAACTTCTATAGAATCCCATAAATTTTGTCCGGAACCCCCATTATCTATCAAAACGGCAAAAAAATCATGTCTGTTGTATGGGAGCCCCCTTAAATATTTATTTTATTCTGTTTTTAGTTGATGTTATAGAGGCAACAGAAATACATCATCTGTGAAAATTACAAGTGTCTAGCTATCACGGTTCATGAGATACAGCCTGGTGCCAGACGGACAGGCGGACGGACAGCGGAGTCTTAGTAATAGGTGCTTATCCAGTTTAAGTACGAATTGTCGATCAAGTTAACGCGGTCGAGTACCTACTCAAAGGCCGATATGTAGCAGCAAAAGCTAGACAAAAAGTTACCCAGCCTTTTCCCAACTGTATTGGGGTACCAGCTGATTACCAGTATTTTAGCTGCCAGACCTCATCAACCCAGTAACTGGGTAATACAAATAATACGGTACCTCTTAGCAAGATTTGTGTCAGATTTTCTGGCTGCTAACTACTCGTAACGACTAAGCAAAAACGTTCAAATGAATTTCATATGACAGCCGGGACCAAGGCTAGAAGGGTACTCGGATAGTCACCCATCCACAGACTGACCTTGACAAGCTTTGCTTAACCTCGTAATTCAACCCGTTGCAGCTGTAATTATTTAGTCACAGGCTTCTAAAAAAATTAACAATAATCGTTGAAGCCTTTTAATGTTTAAATGCAAGCCGATAGCGGAAAACTTATACGATACGATAAGTAAGGTATTGCCTTGAAAAAAGGATTCCATTATACCTAATTCTGCAATTGCTATTGTAATACATTTATAGCTTGAATAACAGGATAAACTGTTATCAACTGGCAACTCTTAATAAATCCCCGTGACACATTTATATCAATGACAAATATTTATTTATAAGTATGTCTATGGTACACCTGGAAAACCGTAAATTATTTGCTTTTTGTTCCTCCCTATTATTTTATGACCAAAAAAAACTTTGATATTACTAGCTGTGATTGTGGCTTCGCGTGTGCCTGCTGAAAATTGTAAGACCATCTTTGCATTGTATATTATGTCACCGGAAAATTGCAAACGCCGTAAGATTGTAAAATATTGCGTGAAATTGTGAACTTTTTTTTTTTAATAAGACCGATATATTGGAAACTATTGGATTAATTGTATACAAAACGATTTTTTCATAATATATCGAGAAATTATAATTTAATAAAGATTTGAGAGTCTGCAATTTCCCGGTGACATATAATATAGACTCAATCGCTTTTGCATTGTAAATTTCACGCATGAATTAATTCAAAAAGAATGTAACCACGATTTTGTACACACTCATTTAAAAGAGTGTCCATGGAGTTTCTTGCACGTTCTTCACTATAGGATCTACTCTTTGGAGCGTGCAACTGCCGCGCTGGAGATAAGGTCGCTGAGTGTGTTTTGCTGCAGAACTTGCTACCTTTGTCGCTAGCACGGTAGTACTAGCTTCATTTATTTGACTGACAGACCTTGACAATTCAAAAGTGCCTGTAAACTGGTCTTGTTGAAGGATTTTGTATTTGTAAGTCGGTATTTTTTCCAAGGAAACATCATCATATCATCATATCGGTCGAAAGACGTCCACTGCTGGACTACCTAATAAAGGGGGGGGGAGGGGGTTGCCATGATTGCCACGCTTGGCAGGCGAGTTGGCGATCGCAGTGTAGCTGTTGCAGTGCACAGAGAATGCTGCTGCCCATTCTCTAGTGAGTCCCTTAGTCGCCTCTTACGACACCCACGGGAAGTGATGGAATGGTGTTATTCTTTTACGTCCGACACCATACAGAATGAAAGGAAGAGAAAATACTCAGGGATAAATAATATCCTAATACCTAATTCAGAACATGTTGTTCTACTCTTTTTGCCTTTTTTACGATAGGCAATCATGAAATAACTCCCTCCTCTCTGGGCGGAGCGGAAGGGAGTGACAGACTCTTACTGACTAAAACCCATCCGTGTTCCGCCAAATGCCCTTTGCGTTCCAGGGGGGCTACTCTCTAAGCCGAAGTCCGTAGTTTCGGGCATAATTGCGGGCGTATTCTACTCCGTATCACCTAAACACTAAGAATTAATGACAACACGATTTGACAGTTGCTGTCAAATCGTATTGTCATTCATTCTTAGTTCGGGTTCGGAAATAATCGTAAGTCTGTAGGTGATACGGAGTAGAATCCGCCCGCAACTAAGCCGAAAACTACGGACTTCGAGTTTAGAGAGTAGTTCACTTTCGTATTTATATAATAATGGTAAGGATAATAATCATGTAAAAGCCGCAAAATTGTCGACCATTTGACCAACCATCGTGCATCGGCGGCCATTAAAATTCATAATTAATTTTATTACCATCGAAAAAAAACTTCTATAAAAAATATTCAAATTGTACAAAACTTAGGAATAAAGTAGAAGTTTTTAGGCACCAATAAAATGTCACAATATATTTGTTGCTAAATTATAATTGGCAAGTTTATATTCTAAATTTAGACGGAAGTGCCATAAAAATGTCGATGCATTAGGCGAATCACTGGATCCAGTTATTGGTTTCACATAATTATATTGATTAGAAAATGGTAGGCACCTGGTTATTTAACTAAGTATGCGATTGGGTTCCGTATTGTTAAATGTATGTTAATGTAGTATCTGCTAATCTAATTACATAGTATTCAATCGTTTAGTAGAGATTCTATTGTATCTACTTTATTAAATTGTAAAAATATGGACTGTGAAATATTATCTGAAAAAAATAACTAAGGTGGAGTGAGCATGAAGTGAGCTGTCATACCATTTTGTTTATGTGGATTGACAGCTCACTTCATGCTCACTTCACCTAAGTTTATACGGTGAGACGTTAACAGAATCGCACTGCTGTAACAATTTTACCGTGATAACTTGGGTGAAGTGAGGTGTCAATCCTTAGCATCAATTGGAATGACAGCTCACTTCACCGTGTTTTTTTTTGCAGAATCGACCGGCAGGGTAAAGAGATTTATTAAAATTAGGTTAAGATTGCTGAGAATCGCATCTTAAACGTCAAATAAAAATAGAGCCGCAGAGGCAACTGTGCTTAGATGCCATTATAAACACCTTATGTAATTATTAATCATCTCGAAGAGCCCAAAACCGGCCAAGAAAAAAGCGTAAAGATTAGATAATTTAACCATTAAAATTTGTACAATTTCGTCTCTTAGGTAATAAAAACGACTGGAGCGCATTTAATTGTACCTACTTTCACTTTAAATTATTAAAGGTCTGAGAGTTAAAAAATGTGATTATTATCTTGTAGTTTTGAGATAAGATGGAAAACAACTACGGTGGTCACTCAGGTGGTCCATGGTTAAGAGCACCTGCCACCTTAGCTCTTTTTAATTAAGTCATCAGGGGCCCTATTTAATAAAACTGACAAACGACAAGTGACAATCTGACAATTCTACATTATATGCTTGTTTAACACCTATCGCGAAATTGTGACAATTATGTCAGTGTTTGACAAATTTTTCTGACAATCCGACAAATGTGTAAGTTTCTTCTTCGCAAAAATATGGAAATTATTATCAAATCATTATATTAAACTGTCAGTTATGTTAAATAGGGCCCTGATAGAGATCGGTGTTGAATTTTTGCTTTGACTAGATATGCTTGGTTCATCGTTTTTGGAATGAGTTTTGACAGCCGTAGAATTGACATCAACAATCCGAATTAGATTTTAAACCGACTTCAAAAAGAGAAGGACGTTCTCAATTCGGTTGTATTTACCTCATAACTCCGTCATTCATAAACCGATTTGAAAAATTCATTTGCATGGATATACGTTCCGATTGGTCCCATAGAAATTTCATCAAAATCGATTCAGTAGTTTGGTTTTTAAATCAAAATAGCTGGAGGAAATAGAAAATATATCATCCAAGTAAAAGAAATTGCGTCTTTTGCTTTCCTGTGACTAAAAAGTGAAAAACAAAAATCTTTGTATAAAAGTTTTAGCTATTTTTTCTTATCATCATCTGCTCACCTCTTGCCAAATGACAGTAGCACATTTCTTTAACTTGAAGCAAACCCCTTTTCTTTTTTGTGTGAAGTTGTTAAGTAGATAATATCTGAGAAGTTAATTTAATCCTGGTAAGTGGAGAGTAAAGCAACCGATTAATACCAGTTTAAATAAACATCTCAATTGAAGTAGTGACAAGCCATTTGATTGTGACAATTAACACTTTAGCCGAGTCATCTCAATTGACTCCTAACAGTTTGGCAGGAAGCTCATCTAAGGATATTTAGAACAATGACAGGTCATAGACATTACCCCATAGGCTTAATAGACCCAACTTTCCATAGAGTTACTTATTGTTACTGCTGTTTCAGAATAAAAGAAGACGAAAGAAAGAAGTATTTAATTGCCACAAAACGACATACCCGCATACATTTTTTTTTCAGCCGAAAAATCGACTACTGTGCCCGACAGAGCCTATTATTGTTTATGTTTTTTAATAATTACCACCTGTATATACATACATAATGAACAAAGGCGGAAAGGCCTTTAGATCGCCACATTTTTTTTAAAATTAAAAACTGCCCCAAACTAGGAATGACTCCTGTATCGTGAGTGCTTTTACAAACATTTAAACTCACATACACAAACAGCCAGATTCGGAACAACCTGTAGACTATACCTACATATATTTGTTCCGTGCGGGAATCAAACCCGCGACATTTGATGATTTCCTGTCCATAAAAAGCGTTTAGGTATCCACATGGTGGAAACGAATTAACGTTAAGGAATCATCTTAAGGAGATCTGCCAAATCCCATACAAAAAAAAAACCTCAGAATCCACCCGTGTTTCTGCGTAGTTGCGGGCGTATTTTAGTCCGTATCACCTAACCACTAAGAACTAATGCCCGTTGCGGAGTTGTTCGAAAGAGTCAACGCGGGGAGCTACTCTCTAAGCCCGAAGTCCGTAAACCCTGGCAGATCTAAATTGACATAACTGGCCTTGTGTGGAAATATAGGTTTGCTGTTATGTTTTAGTTCGTATGTCACATTATGTAGGTATGTATTCTGTGAATTTCCAATTTAAGCTAAGCGATTAAAAGGAGTATTGATCTGCGAGATTATCTCAGGCTGATATTGATAATGTAGCTAATGACCCATTTAGACAATCTTTTAATACTTTTTTTTAACCGACTTCAAAAAAGGAGGAGGTTCTCAATTCGGTTGTTTTTTTTGTGTTTGTTACCCCATAACTCTGTCATTTATGAACCGATTTATAAAACTTTTTTTTAGTGAAAGGATATACTTTCCGGTTGGTCCAATAGAAATTTTATCAAAATCGGTTCAGTAGTTTAATTTATCAATCAAAAAAGCTGGAAAAAATATGTTATCCAAGTAAACGAAATTGCCTATTTTGCTTTCCTGTAACTTTCCAGTGGTGTTAGGTGTGGGATAACATAAAAAGTGAAAAATAAAAAAACTTATTTCCAAAAAGGTACAATCGACTTTCAAATAAACAAAAAAACTGTTTTGGTTGTTTCTTCGTATTTTAACACCGACTTCCGAAATTAAAGTTATTATGGCTTGACATTTTGACTTCGTCGTGTTTTTTTTATTTGGAAGTCGTTTGAATTTTTTGTAAAAAAGTTTTTGTTTGGATGTTTCTATTATGACGATGGGAGAATAATATACCCACCCATTTTTTTCAAAGTATTCGTTTTCCGGAACGAAAATCGTTGGGTTTCTTTAACTCACGACACATTCTAAGTAGCAGGTTTCATTCAAAAATATAAAAAAAACTAAGTAACTCCTTCAACGTTTTCGCCCGCCAAAAAATATCACATTTCCGGGATAAAAGTTTTTTTTTTCTTACGTAGGATACTAATCCTTTGTCCTATTCCAGGACATGGTCTACCTGTATGCCAAGTTTTATCCAAATCCATTCAGCCGTTAAGACATGTTATTTCATTTATAATATTAAAGTATGGTTAATAAGTTAGTATTATTAGCAGTACTTACAGATATTTCTTACAAAATGTATATGTCACCGGCAAATTGCAGACTCCGTAAGATTGTAAAATATCGCGTGAAATTGTAAACTAAGTAAGTACATATTTTTTCTAAATAAGACACGGATATACTGGAAACTTTTGAATTTGAATGGGATTTATTGTTTTCAAAACGATTTTTTCGTAATACATCGCGAAATTATAATCTAATAAAGATTTATCACAATCTTACGGATTCTTCAATTTTTCGGTGAGGTATATATTTATTTATTAAAACGTTTAATTCAATTCAAACACAACACAAAGGCGGACCAAACTATGAACTGCTCAATTCAAAAATGAAGTCCACAAAATAAGAACCCCCGCGTACTGGACCCTAAAAATACCGGATTTGTTAGTTCAATAGGTAGCGCGTCGTAGGTGGGGGTCGTTGACCTGCCTAGTCTAGGATCGTATCATAGACATTCATAGACTCATAGAGGATCATTTTAGAGATTTACTAGTTATGTCAGACTTACGGACTGTTAAACTAGTTTATTGCACATAAAAAACGAATAGATATGTAACGTAAACGTATATAAAACGTAGCTTTTGGTGGAGCCTTGGAAATATGCGTGGATTGGAATTGGAATCGGTCCCCATGGAAAAATTGTTCGTGTTTTACTGTTTGCACTAAAAATTTTTTTACAAAAAAAAAATACAACCGACTTCCAAATAAAAAAAACACTACAAAATATAAAATAAGTAACTTTAATTTCAGAAGTCGGTGTCTAAAAACGAAGAAACAACCAAAAACACCGACTTCCTAAATTAAAGTTACTTACCTATTTCATACTTTGTAGTGTTTTTTTTTTTATTTGAAAGTCGATTGTATTTTATTATTTAGTGCAAACAGTCAAACACTAACTCTATTTTTTGCTTGACTTATAAAAAAAGATATTTTTTAGAATTAAGTAGAGTCTCACTCTACGAAGTGTCGATATGTCATTCGTAAGCTCATATGGCGCATTCATCTGCCGACTTATTATTGATGAATACAAATTATATTGAAAAAATCTAAATGTGTAAAGTGAACTTTTCTTTTTTTTTTAAGGATGGGACATCATCTAATGGCTTCTTCCGCTCTGGGTGAAGCGGAAGGGCGTGTCACTCTTACTGACTAAAACCCATCCGTGTTCCTTCTAAAGCCCTTTGCGTTCCAGGGCCGCGGTGACTCTTTCGAACAAATTCCGCAACCCTGGCAGGTGTAAAGTGGACTGGATTATGAAGGTTGGATAGGTGGTCGCTACATGTATTCAGCATCATCATCAGATGAAAGACGTCTACTACTGGACATAGGCCTACCTCAAAGGATTGGGGGGTTTGCCATAATCGTCACGCTTGGCAGGCGGGTTGGCGATCGCAGTGTAGCTGTTGCAATGCACAGAGAATGCTGCTGCCCATACTCTGGTGAGTCCCTTAGTAGGTGCTCGGCAGCATCAGGGTTAATTGGAAGCCGACTTCAATATAGTTGGAAAAAGGCTTGGCAGCTTGCTGATCAATAAATATTGTATTTACCTCTGAAGTTTTCCTCATTTGTTACTGCGAGTAGGCTCAGGTAATATCAAAGGATACTGATAAGGGCGTTCGATTACTGATAACATATCCGGCGAGAAGGTTGCTGACTGAAAATACTTAAACGTCCGTCTATTGGTAGGTATTGTCGCGGTATTGATTCTTCAAATAGACGCCACCTTTGAGAGGTACTCATAGTCTTAACTAAATACATATTTGCTGTACATATTTGTCATTTATGTGGGAGGTACTAACTTTTGCCCACGGCTTTCCTCGCGTTTAAGATTTATTTCGCAACAAAAATAAGCCTATCGTCTCCAGAGTCCCATCTGTCTCTTTTGATTCGCGACCGTAACAAATATGGCTTTGCTGAGTTATAATAATTAAAATCATCAATACAGATTGTATCATTCATGTAACTCGATTGAATGACTTTTTTATGAACTAACCATTCAATCGAGTTAAATGAACTTAGAGGGTTGTATTGATGATTTTAATGATTATAATTCTGTAAATAAATACGTGTTACGGTCGCGAATCATATTTTGCTCAACATACAGCCTGACACTGACTTGCAAATTGCAAGAAACATGAAAATTTGAATTTCGCGGTCTACCCAGGCGCTTCCACCTTAAGAAAGAAACGTCATATTACAAAGGCAAACACGACGTTCAGCCAATTTGACAGTTGGGCAACAATCAAACTCACATTAGCATTTAAAATGTTAAGTTTTTCAAATTAATAGACGCCACCATTGAGAGGTAAGTACTTACTACTCATTGTATATTAACTGCAGACTTATTTGTTGTATTAGCCTCGTTTATGTGTTGTAAGAGCACTTAGAGCTGGTTATTAAATAGACAGATAACTTTTATCAGAAGAATAAATATGGCGGTTTGAAATGTTTCATATAGAAAGCAAGAAATACATTTATTTAGCCCAACTTGAGGCACACGTTTACATGACCAACTTGGGAGACAGGTGCTACTAAGAAATTCCTGATAGAAAAACCCAATTACCTACACTTTGAGAGCCGGGTCAGCGTTTTGACGGATAAACTTTTTGTTAAACTGACGTTTAAAAAGTGCTGGCTGTCAGCATAATTTGATTTGACTTTTGATTTGATGCTCAACAGTCGCGTTAATTGCAATCACAAGAGCAACAATTTTAAACTAGTAATCGCACTATAACAATAATATTATTAAGTAATATTTCTCAGGAGCGAACGCACCGACCCGCAACGACCCGCGGAGTGGACTGACCTCATTAATTAAACACATTCCTGATTACATTTAAATAATCTTTTAACGGTACTCAATGGTTTTATTATCTGTGGTACAGAAGCTTCTGTCTTGATTTGTATCATGTGTTTTGGGCATGGAATTAGTATGTACTCTAAAAAGGTCCTGGGTTTTGAGGTCAAATGATTTTTTCTTGGACAATTGGCCTAATAAGAAAGCTGAACTCTACTAGACTTTTCCAAGCAATAATTTTATTGCTAAAACGACTGATGGACTGTTTGAATAGGTATTTGAACCGCCTAAACCACTGTAACTTAAATTTATCCTTATAAGTATGGGATAAAATGTGACCTTTGCCCAGCAGTGGAACAGTAAGGGCTTAATAAAAAAAGTATGAAAACTTTTATTCAACCCCAGAAGGAGTCAAAAGAGTTCAGTTGCGAAATGCACAAGCAATATAAAGTATTTGCAAGTGAAGCATGGTCTTTGCCAAGGTTAACATTAAACACTTGGACAGACCAGTGTAAACTGTGAGGGTCAAATAGGGCAGACAGTTCAGAATTTTTTGTTGTAACGTTGGTATAGCCGTGAGATCAATGAAAAGAAGTTCTTGTCTATTATCAATGAAGGTGCGTCGGCCCCGTACGTGACCGATGACCCCACTTTAACCACTCATAAACAGTTATAAAACGTAAAACATCGTTAAACTGATAAATACATGACTTCATTTAGGATAGGAGTAGAGGTGCCTTGGCGTTTGGCCGGTTTTTAAATTAAGAATTTGAAGCCGAGTGCAAATTTTGGTTGGCTCACTTTTAAAAGGTTGTATGTTACAATTTTAGTACGAACTCACTGAGTTAGAAACGCGACAAGGTTCTATGTGTTTTTAACCAATTTGTAGCGTTCTTAATTCTGTAGCACTAAAATTGTAATATTATAACAGAGCCTATGATTTGTCAAACTCTACCATAGCTTTAAAAACCTGTCAAACTTGGGCATTCACATTCTTAACTCTATTTTAAATTCGGAAACCGGTCATTAGTATTCGTTCGCCCCTTTCCATTCACCAGTTCACCATGATAATTCTACTGGCCCTTCATCATCATCATTTTAGCCGAAAGACGTCCACTGCTGGTCATAGGCCTCGCCCAAGTCGCCACATCGAGTCCTGTGCTTCTTGAAGCATCGAACGGGTTCCCACTGCCGTCATCAGGTCATCAGTCCTTTTGGTAGGCCTTCTAACGCAGCGTCTTCCGGTATTCGTTCACTATTCCAGAACATTTTCATACATCGGGCCTACTCCATTCATGTCTATTAAGTTATCATCTATTTAGTGAACTAATATCTGCCAAGCCTGTTCCTACCTAACTCTGTTGGGGTCAGCTTCCAGTCAAACCGGTTGCAGATGAGCACCAGAACAGATGTAACTACTGTCAAAGACTTTTTAATGACAGCAGAAACCAACGACTTACGTGCTATCCGAGGCACGGAAGACCTTAGGTATGCAATGGACGGTCACCCATCCAAGGACCGACCTCGGCAAGCGTTGCTTAACCTCGAGGATTGATCGGTGCGGCAGTGGTTTTTTGACCACGTGCTCCTTCCACAAGTTACCTATCCCATACTTGTTTTCGAGTAGATGGTTAACTCCTTATTATATGTACCTACTTACCTATTATATTTTTTGGACCCAGAACCTAGTGGCTACGTTGATTGCAGCATCGGTGGCATTAATTAAATACACAGCCGGGTGTATACCTATCCCATAAAAAAAATCAACAAGATTAAATAGGTACCAGAGTGCAGTTACAGTCTAGTTTTTGATATTTAATTTTAACCTGTCCCAGTTACCAGTGACTCAACTCCGGTAAGATCTCACGGTTATTTTGATACCGTTACCAACTAACTAGCATTATGTGGGAGGTTACCTCAAAATATACAGACTCAAAACACTGTTATATGAGTCTATGATTCGCTCTGGTTCCGCTTGGGTTTGTCGCAAATTTTCGTGGGTTTCATGCCCTTGAATAGAAACTGTCGTTTCAGCATGTAGGACATTTGAATTTGTTAAAGTAAACAAAGCGTTAAAAATCCCCTATTCTAGGGTCAAATTCTCAATTTCGTACCAAAGTAAGTACCTAGCTAAAATATTCGTTTTCCGTACATGAGAAAAACCCACCAGACAGGACAAGCTTAAAATCCAGCTAGGAGGATAATGATTATTTCAACCTAGTAATATTTACCATATTAACCACATAAAAATACCTAAGTGTAGGTCAGGAAACAATCTGAAAGCGGCCATTGCCTTCCATTTTGCAACCAACCATAGAGAAGCAAAATCAAAAGTAGAATATTGTGTCATTTTCAAAACAAAAACATTTTTAAATATTTACGCGCGTAATTATTTTTGACAGATAAAAAAAGGAACATCGCCCACATTCCTTTTCACGGAATGTCTAATTTAGGTTAATTAGTGACCCAGTGAAATAGGTAAAAATGGTCATGGTGACACTTTTGTGATGGTGGTCCGTTTTCCATGGTGACAGTTAAAAAGGGTTGGGTTATGAATAATTTGTTATGGGTCACACGGTATGCGAACCATAGCAGTCGCTGTTGCCTTTGAGAAAGGAATTATTTTTGTGAGAAAATTTTGGAGATTAAACTGGCGACATCATCATTTTAGCGAAAAGATGCCCATGTTAGATATAGGCTTTCCCAAGTATCGCCATATCTAAACCTACATTTAGAGAAATATATTCGAATCTCTTCAAAAAACAACCGCTAAAATTCAAAATTGATTGAAATCAAATACAGCTCTGAACAGGTTTCAAGAGTAATGCAATTATAAAGTTGCTAGCCCATCATTCACGGGGAAACCTGTTTCAGTCGATACTGAGGCAGCCAGCTGATATACATCTATATACTATAGATACTATAGTTTAATTAGGTACTGGCAGTCTGGAGCATCCATCTATTCAAATTTGAATCTTATTTTTATTTATTGTACACCTACCACAGTATAGTCTTTATAACCCAAAGGTTGACTGGTAGAGAATGCCTTGATGCATTAAGTCCGCCCATGTAAGTACCACTATTGTACATAAAGTTTAAATAAATATCCAAATTGGCAAATAAATAAAATTTATATAATAATATAATACAGCTGAAGAGTTTGTTTGTTTGAACGCGCCAATTTCTGGAATTACCAGTCGGATTTGGAAAATTATTTTTGTATATGATAGCTACATTCATGAGGAAGGCTATACGAGAACAGGAAAACACGTCGCGGGCAAAAGCCTATATGTCTGCAATGTCAAAATAACAGCACGGGTAGCACGGCACTTAACCCGAAACAACAATTTAAAAAAAGAATGGGCTGACTGTTATCAGCTTAGCTCCAAAACGGCTGGAACGATTTTGAAGGGATTGTGATGGACAGATTGCTGGTGTTATAAGGAGTAAATTAGGCTAAGTATTTTTATTTGATTAACGAATATATTTTTTTTTTAATTCTGTATCATTGTAAATTTTTGCATGCCTTAAAGGTAAAATGTACACAGAAACCTAATATTTGTAATTAACATCAACATCTTATGTATTTACCGACATTCTTTGCAAATAAAGACATACTAATATATTCTAGAGGTGAGATTACGTGCAGAAAATTAAAACCCATAAAATTGTGTACAGGTGCGACAAAATAGCGGACAACAGCAGTTCGACAACATTTTCTAGATATACAGTCTAGCTTGAAAAGAATGATAGGTATAAAGGAACCTAGATGGTTAGATAATGTAGAATTATCGTTTTATCAGTGACTTTATAAAATTAAAGTTATTCTATGACTTGCAGAAGCAGATAGATAACTTTTAGGTAATAATGCATGTAGAGTTATAGCACAGTAGATAAATATACAGTAGGTTATCTAAGGCCGCCCGCCGAGTTATTAGCCTACTCTTGCGTTGATACCCAGGGTTGTCACTTTTACTTTTAGTTAATATTTTCGAACAAGCAGCACTTGATCTAAATTTATAAAATAAAAAGCATATTATGATTGAATATTTTACCAATTTATAAATTTAGTAAAAATAAAAAGCTTTTATTCACATAACATTTATTATACTAAGTTACAAATTTGATACCGAGAAAATTTTTCTCCTGTTTCTGCACGTCCGGAACGCTTTATTATTATTTATTAATTATTGTGAAATTGTCCTTATTACAACTATACCTACGCGAAAAATATGTTTACCAAAACGATGTTTCGTACTCAATCCTCTATTTTATAGTAAAACTAGACTTCTTAAAATAAACTTTAGCTCTAAACATAGTATTCAGAAAAATGCGACTCGGCTACGCTCTTAATAAAGCAAATAAACTGTGAAATAAACAATACAATACCATATTTTCTAATAATATTTAAGTATAAGTAGGTACTTACATTTCTGGTTGAGTAGGAAGTATGAAGAATGATAAGTCCGGGTTTGCGAAATCATTATTGAGGCACCCGAAAACACTACAATATTTTTTTCCTCTTTTTGAAGTCATGATACTCGTAATTTACGACAAGTGTCCGCCGCCCGCGCCGGCGAGAGTTGACGAACGCAAGCGGTCATGTAGCGTACGCGCGTGCTCACAGTCGCGCTGCACAGCCCGCACTGCCGCCACCTTATTGCCCCATATATTATGCTAGCGTGTGCGTGAAATCGCGTGCCGACATGGCGCGCGGCGCGCACGCACACATTCAAACCGAGAGCGGCACGTTTGTATGAAGATGTTTTACTGTATATTTATCTACTGTGGTTATAGGCACTTTGAATGTTTTAGCAACTGAGTTAACTCCCTTTTTACACTCAAGTTAAACTTCAATCTAACCGTGAGCAAGTTATTTCTTTTTTGAAGTTAAAACTTCTATAGGCGCGTTTAGCACTTTTTGGGTGAACAAAAATCATGGAACTCGCGTCATCGTCACCGAACGCTTTCCATTAGCTATATGTATACTGTGTATATATGTGTAATTTTTGGGTGAACAAAAATCATGGAACTCGCTTCATCGTCACCGAAAGCTTTGGGTGAACAAAAATCATGGAACTCGCGTCATCGTCACCGAACGCTTTAGCTTTCGCTTAGTTTTCACTTCTATCGGCAGTCCCCAAACACTGACTTCAGGAGGAGGTTCTGAATTCGACTTTTTTTTTTATGGAGCATGTTCTTAGTTACTTCTGAGTTTAAATGTTGCTATATAGGTAGGTACTGTTCGGGCCCGGTAGGTGGCCACGTTTATTGCTTCTATGGAGGCGTTCTTTATGTCATCTAGGGTGCAGGTTTATGGATATTTGGGACACTCTAGCAAATGGGACATAGTCTGAACCACACCGCACTCGCACCAGGCGTTTGATGGAACAATTTTACCTGCAGATACCTAATTTAGTAGTTATGTTCGTAACTAGAACAGCGATAAACATCGGGTCACGCGTATAATACCATAATACGCTATTGATATTATTGTTTATAACCATTATGATGGCACTCGGATCAAGTAGGCTTTATTATCATTCCGATAGTCTATGCCTCTATTGTCTTACCTAGGTACCTACCTAGATAGGTACCTATATCTAGTCAATATAATGATGGATTACGTGATAAGCAAAAAACTGAGAATATTGGTAGGTAGGTATCTGGGTTTAGTTTTTAAAATATTACGATTTGCTAGTCACAACACTGTTAAAGAAATCCTACGTGCGGATTAACTAGGTAATTTTTGTTTGTCGCTTTAGTGTCAATTCAAAATATTTTTATGAGAAACCCCAGATTTCTGTAGGTACCTATTGAGAGTTTGATGTTGAGTATGTCGTTGGCTAAAATTTTAGGACCTTCTGATCCACTGATTAAGGAACGCTACAAATTGATTAAAACACATAAAGCTTTGCGACGTTATTATTTCAGTAAGTACTAAAATTGTAACATAGACCCTTATTTTACCTTATAATAGTGAGCCAACGATTTGTCAAACAGTCTGAAAATTTTGACATAAAAGTAAAGTTTGACACGTTCTTAACTTTGAATACTCAATACAGAAACACGCCCAAACAGTTTGAACGGTTCATTAACTAAAACAATGTCAGTATAACATACATAAAATAAAAATACAAGCGAGACACGAGTCACGACACACCCTGTCACCGAATCATAATTTTCCTGTGGATTTTGTAAACAGAACGACATTATGGCGCGTTCTGGCTTTCATTAAAAATATTAAATTGTTTATGCTCCTACAGTTCAAACCTTTTTAAAGGTTTCATTTTTAATTTTCCGCTCCTGTCCCTCTGTAACTTAGACACAATAGGAAAGGGTGCGGTAAACGCAAGGTAAACGCGTCAATTTTCTTTTTTCATTATCAAGCTGCGTTAATTAGAGAGAGCTTAATTAAACGTTGTCTAATACTATTTGAATAAGAATTAGGTACAATACGAATTTTGAGAGGCTCGTAATTTTTATAGTAACTTAGACATTCAGACTTTTAATATTTCAGTAGAAAAACCTGAAATATTTTATTTATATTCACAGTTAAAGACGAACCCAATCAATTTTACATACAAACAGGCACAAAACACACTGAGATCTAAGTCATTAAAATACAAAATTTATGTCCGAAATAAATCATATTTATTAAGCAATAAAATGTTATATTGTTGTATACGGTTCCTTAACGACTTATATCCGCATATGAAATGTTCCGACCCACGTAATTTCCCGCCAACGTTTTTACTTAAAACGGGAACGCAGGAAATCGCGTCAGCCGGCATTTCGAGACGGCTGCATCCTATAACTACGAAAATGCACCCAGACATTTCTATAGGACACTACCTCCCCCCATTCGAAGCTAGCGATATATATAACTTAGGCACGCTTGCCATGACTAAGAGGCACAACATTGTTCTTTCATGCTACGAAAGGAATTTAAAAAAAAAACACTTACTTTTCGTGGTCCATTCTGCACAATGGTCTCGTATTCTAAGCCCTCGGACATCATTCTCACAATTTATTTAAATCACAATTGAACACTAAAATTATTATTTTTGGTATTTTTACCGGTTTTAACACACTACGGTATTATAGTTTCATGTAGAGCTGGCGGAGCGTTCGAACGTCGTACCGGCACTAAATCTTACAGAGATAAATCACTGTTTCCATTAAGTATTTGATGGGAATTGTTGTTTGAATGAAATTATAACGCGGTGCCGGCGGTCGGCCCGGGTGCAGCAACCAATATCACGCCCACAGCCTCCCTCGCTCTCCAGTGAGTGAATACATACAGATATATAGCCATAGAAAGTAGATAAACATACCAATACCTACCTACGTGTTAAATGTAAGGTGCGGCTTGTATACGATGATTCTACGTTTTCAACTTTTCCAACGTTCCGTTGTACGGAGGAGGGTAAGTGCACGTCACGTTTTGTTGTTTACACAACGTAAAATTTGTAATCGGCACGCTGTGTAAGATGAATCCATTAAATAAACTAGGAGCTTTAACGTCTCCAACATAAAAATGTAATTTATCATCACTCAAATTCTAATATCAAATCAAAAACAGTAAAATATTTCTACATTTTCTAACCAGGTTAAATTAAACGCCCTAAGCTACGTTTATAAGCAAGAGTCAACTGTCAGTGTCACTGTGTCATTAATTCTGTCTGTCACTGTCAGTGTCATGAATTCACGATGCAATGCCGATTGCCGTGTTTATTAGCTGAAAATCAACAAACCAAACAGCCGCAAAAGTAGAATAAATAGTTTAAAAGTGTTACTGTAGGAGTGTTCAATTATCATATACTACTTGCTTATCATATATAATATTTGGAAGACTATTTAACCGCAAACACTTCACTTGTGTCAACATGGGAGAAGACTTGAAAGACCTGAAAATACTGAAACAAGGTGCTGAAGGAAAGCTATATATTTGTAACTATCTTGGAAGACCGACGTTGATTAAAGAAAGATTCAAGAAAAAGTATCGGCACCCAGATTTGGATGAAAATATAACCAAAGAACGGATTAAAAATGAAGCGCGTTCCATAGTCCGGTGTAAAGCTGCTTCGGTTAGAACTCCAGCATTATATTTAGTTGACTTCAACAGGTCTCGCATTTACATGGAACATTTGGAAAAAAGTATCACAGTAAAAGATTTTATAATAAATCACGTAAAAGGTGAATCAGACAAAGCCAAATTGAATTTAATAAGTAAATTGATAGGCCATACTGTGAGGAAATTACATGAATCCAATATAATTCATGGAGACTTGACCACTTCAAACATGTTACTAGTGCCAAAAGGTAAAAGTGATGATGAAAAATGGCTTGATGGGGAATTAGATATAGTAATGATTGATTTTGGCCTGTCTTTCATTGGTTCTAGTGGGGAAGATAAAGGTGTGGACTTGTATGTTCTTGAAAGAGCTATCATAAGTACACATAATGACTACCCTCGCTTGTTTGAAGATATTTTAGAAGCTTATAAGAAGCACAGTAAGAAGCAGTTAGGGGAAACTATAAGTAAGTTTGAGGAAGTAAGAGCTAGGGGAAGGAAAAGAACAATGGTTGGATAGTTTTTAAGAAATAAAGTTTTGAATTTCAACCCATGTCTTTCATTTGATTAATCCCACAAGTTCCTCACATTGCTCAAAATCTTTTTACTTCAAGAGAGTAACCTTTGCACCTTTTACCTATACTATTCTCACATCATCATCCTCTTATCCTCAGAAGTATTATGCGTCATGTTAATTTGAATTTTTAATAATTTACAGGATTCATAAAAAATCGAACTATAATTATGCTTTTGTATAAATACTGTTATAAGAAATTCTGAACTTAAATTCTCTTAACGTAGAGAAATTGAATAAAAAAATCAGTACAAACTAAGCTTGCAATGGTTAAGACAGTTGTAATGAATAGGGTTTTTTATATTAAAAACCCATAATCAAATCTGACATCTTTTCAGATGAGCAGGCTTCAAATGACAGCGGAATAGGGCTTCAAAAATGACTATGGAATATATCTTCAAATGACTGCGCAATTGAGCTTCAAATGCTGGTTGATTAGAATGATTAGTCTGGTTTCAGACAGTTTTTGTACTGTCATTAATTAAGAGGGCTCAAATAAATCAGAAAGTTCTAACTTTCTTGGCAAGGGATGGATGATAAAAGGCTCGGCCGACAGGTTTGAATAAAAAATATTTCAAATTGTAAAATAAGTAAATGAGATTACGCTGGAACGCAACTGTCAAACTCATGTCATGATCATCTGCGGATAACCTTAAAATTCTCCTCCGATTTATTGTTAAAAATATTGCATTTATTTTTTCAAAATGAGGCGTCAAATTTTATGTTTATCAACAAAAGTTACGCAAAACAGTTGTACAAAAGCTTTACCATTGACGAGTAAGTAAAAATCGACGTTTTGTAATTCATAATTCAATAAAATTATTCTCTCGCGGTCGAACAAACATTGATTTGATCGCTTTTTCTAGGATTTCTAAGCACCCAGGAGGCCATAGATCGCCGTTTTCACCTTTTTACGTTAGAAAAGAAGCGCCAGTTGGACAAAGTCGGCAGAATCGAGAAAATCGAAATACAGTACAAAGGCGTACCAAATGACTGCACTTTGGTTATGAACAAAGGTATCTCTACGCCTTACGACTGTGCAAGACGTAAGTTAATAACGTTTATATTATTTATTAGTTTTTACCCGCCACTTCGTACACGCATATTCCATTTTTTCCGCTCCTCTACACTCCCCAAGGAACTTACATGTTAAAATTCAGCTTTCTACGACGAATTTTATATTTAATAATGGAAAATTTTTAAATAAATTGATTATATATGTGAATAGTATAGCAATCACAATATCGTAAACTATGGAAATTGATACAGCCAGTTAGGGTTGCCAACTATATTTTGATGAACTAGAGAAAGGGTAGGTAAATGAAGAGCTTTGCGCTAATCACACTTTGTTTTCCTTCGGTTTTTAACTGAAATGATAGGATATGATTCAGTTAAGATGATACGTATTTTCGCATACTCTATTTCTTTTGAAAAATATAAAGTATGCCTTTGTCACTGGAAAATTGCACATGCTGTAAGTGAAATTGTAAACTATTGTTTCTTAACATGGATATATTGGAAACTATTAAATTTGGAGGGGATTTATTGTACGTTTTCGTTATATATATTGAGAAATTATAATCTAATAAAGATTTATAACTGAGTCTGCAATTTTCCGGTGACACCTACACAAAACAATATCAGAGTATGGTTGACAACCCAATATGTTATATAGTCCTCTGGACCCATTTCGGCCATGGCGGTCAATCTCAACCGAGACTAGCCATCAGCGCGGGACACACAAGTGTGTGCACAAACACAGGTGCACTTCCTCTTCCATCACTCTCATATTCCGATGAGACGGCAACCTAACACGAACGGAGAGAGATTCGGCGCAGGACCAACGCGATCGGCTTAACATGCTTTCTGAGGCACGGGGATGTCACACTACCAACTTCCAAACTCTGGGTTGTCACTAGGAAATTCTTATTGGAATAACACAATAACTCTTTGCCCGACCAAATCGAACCCAGGACTCCACGCACCGCTCGGCAGTTGCGCTTGCGACTGTGAGACCAACGGAATAGTTAAAAACCCAACCTGGCATGTTACTACCAGTGTCAATTGTTTTTAACTAGGTAAAATAATATTGTTTTTTTTTAATGCATTTTCAGATTTAAGTGAAAGACACACAGAAACCAGTGCTCTGGCTCTACTTGACGGCTCGGTGTACTGGGACATGCACAGACCACTCACAGAAAACTGCACGTTAGAAGTAAGTCAGGCTTCTTCTGGGTAAGAAGGCTTACGCACTACGTCCGATCCTTACCTGGGGGGCTACTCTCTCAAAGTCCGTAGTTTCGGGCTTAGTTGCGGGCGTATTCTAGTCCGTATCACCTAAACACTAAGAATGAATGACAACACGATTTGACAGTTCAAATCGTGTTGTCATTCCATGATCTCAAGAGATACAAAACAGCTCGCTGACAGACAGACGGACGTACAGCGTAGGCTTAGTAATAGAGTTCCGTTGGTTATCCTTTGGATACGGAACCCTAAAAATGCCACCAAATACCACGCCTCAGTCCCGCACGCCCGTTGATCTGAGCGTCCTTTTAAAGTGCAAGTACCTATCTTATTTTCGTGGCTTCGGGTCTGCTAAGCGTGCCACAGACAGTCGCCTGCCTGGCTATGACGCTGCTAAATTTCCGTGATAAATTCAACTCAAATCTTGTTAGATGCCATGTTCATGTCGAACTAAACTTCGCATATCAGAAATGTAAATGTCTGTGAAACTTGCGCCATGACATTATAATAGGGGGGAAGATCTGGGTTTTTAATCCCACCACCAGCAATCAACCCAGATCTTACCTGAGCCTCTGAGCCAGCATGATTGACAAGTTCTCTTATCATCAAAGTTCTGAAGAAAATCCTACTAGAATTATAAATATGAAAGGTTGTATGTTTGTGCAACAATCAGGCAAAACGGATGAAAGGATTTGGATGAAATTGGGCACACCTATAGTGCACATCCTGGAATAACACATCGGCTACTTTTTATCCCGGGAATATGTTTCCTTGGGATAATTTTCGACATTCACGCGGGCGGAGCCGCTGGCGGCAGCTAGTCAAATAAAAATATCCTCCATTTTTTCCTCAACAGCTCCAAAACTTCACCATACCAGAACCCCAGCAAGTCAACAGGGCATTCTGGAGAACATGCTCCTTCATGCTGGGCGCCTGTGCCACCGTCGCCTTCAAAGACACCGTGCCTGTCAAGCTACACAGTTTTCCTGGCCCTGACAGTAAGATAGTATTATAAATATGAATTATTATGGCCTGTTCCACCACCTTTTTTTTTATTATTTTTAAGTATGGGAAATCATCAAATGACTTCTTTCGCTCTGGGTGGAGCGGAAGGGTGTGTCAGACTCTTACTGACTCAAACCCATCCGTGTTCTTTCTAAAGCCCTTTGCGTCCCAGGGCCGCGGTGACTCTTTCGAACAAATTCCGCAACCCTGGCAGGCTGTTCCACCACCTACGATTAAGTTCCCGTTAATTTACTCGGCAGATAAATCCATACAAATTATGTTTCATTTTCGAATTTATTCGGTGATAAGGCTATTCGGAGGTCGTGAAACAGGCCCTTAACCTTTTTAACGCCAGAGCATACACGCATCGGGTTGTCCCCGACGCCAAGCCACAAATTCGCCGTACTTTTTGTCACATAATTGCGATGTTTGGCGTACAGGGCACGCGTTTGCTTGTCATGTATACGTGACAATGGCGTTCAAAAGGTTAATGTTTTTTGTCGTTCTTTTTGCTTTGTTCTAACCTCGGGATTTATAGTCCAATTAGGTAATGGACGATCAAGCATGACATAATATTTAGTCCTCATTTGCTAAAGACACTAATTCTCTCTCTTGATTTTATTTCAGTAATTATTAGTATTTTTTTTACTTATTTTCCCAACTTGTATATCTCATTTATTTGTGTTTTTTATGGTATGCGCCATGTTTGGCGCAATTAACTCTTTGTGTTTCTATTTTCTATTATGTAAATATTTGTTCCCATCACTTCCCGTGGGTGTCGTAAGAGGCGACTAAGGGACTCACCAGAGAATGGGCAGCAGCATTCTCTGTGCATTGCAACAGCTACACTGCGATCGCCAACCCGCCTGCCAAGCGTGGCGAATATGGCAAAACCCCCTCTTTGGGAGAGGCCTATGTCTAGCAGTGGACGTCCTTAGGCTGATATGATAATGATGATGATGAACAGTTTGTTGTACCTAATAAAATAAAAATAAATCCAACTAACTAGACCCAACTCCTCAGTCCGCAGCGGCTCCTTCATCTACGATGTAGACCTCCCGACCCTGGGCGACTGGCAGCCAACCCGCCAGGAGCTGGCGACCCTGAGCGCGGAGTACGTGAAGCTGGTGAGGCAAAACGAGCTGCTAGAGAGGCTGGAGGTCAGCGAGGACCTGGCGCTGGAGATGTTTGTGGAGAACGAGCATAAGACTAGGCAGATACCTAGTATTGCTAGGAATAATGGTGAGTGAGATATTAAACTTTGTTCTGTATGGTGTCGGACGTAAAATAATAGCACCATCCCATCACTTCCCGTGGGTGTCGTAAGAGGCGACTAAGAGACTCACCAGGGAATGGGCAGCAGCATTCTCTGTGCATTGCAACAGCTACACTGCGATCACCAACTTGTCTGCCAAGCGGGCCTATATCTGTGGTGTAAAATATCGTGCAAAATCGATAAAACGGAACGTAAAAAAAAGTCTCCATTTGCGTCATCCGTTTTCGATCATTCCGTTTCTCCTCGAGTTGCGTGAATGTGTTCTATGTATTTCGTGGTATTTTTGTGGTTCTTTCGACGACCTTGGCTTCTCCCCTGGACTTGAATTTTTTTTACGATTGACCTACGCTTGTACACTGGGATCCAGCTTATAAGAAAGTTAGTGTACCCCCAATGATCGTATGTGTGTACAAAAGGCAATGTTACTAGGAGAACTTGGGTGCAAGAGCGAGCGAAGCGAGCTCGAGACTTGGGACACCCCGACTCAATTTTATTCCGTGCAAGTCTCATTCCAATCTTTGAAGGTAAAAATATGACCCCGTATTTTATATCACAACATTATTTTGAGAGTTTGCAATTGTTTCGTGGTCCGTTTTAAGGGTTCCGTACCCAAAGGGTAAAACGGGACCTTATTACTAAGACTTCGCTGTCCGTCTGTCAACATCTGTTTTCACAGATGGTGTATTTCTGTTGCCGCTATAACAACAAATATTATTTTTTTTTCGGCTTATGGTACGGAACCCTTCGTGTGCAAGTCCAACTTGCACTTGGCCAGTTTTTTATTTATTCCATGTTGTTTATTTCATTATTTGCAGGTAAAGTGACGCTATACAAAGTGGGCAAACACGTAGATATCTCGAAGGGACCTATGATCAGCTCGACCAAGCAGATCGGGAGGGTAGCCGTCGTGTCCGTGCACAAACTTAATGGTAAGTAGCAGTGGCGTGGTCGCGGAATTTGTTCTAAAGAGTCATCGCGGCCCTGGGACGCAAAGGCCATTAGGAGGAACATGTAGAGTCCCCCTGACCGATTTCAGCCATGGCGGCCAATCTCAACCGAAACTAGCCAATTTCACAAACACGACAGGAGAGAGATCAGGCGCAGCACCAACGGCGACACATGCGAACCGAGCCAGGGGGGTGACACACCATCACACCACCAACTTCCTAACTCCCAGCTGTCACTGAGAAATTCCTGTCGGAAGAACCCAATAACTCCCCAATAACAACCCAATAAATCCCCTCTCTGTGTCCAGCAGTGGACGTCATTCGGCTTATGATGATGATGATCTCTCCTTGCAGGCTCAGCAAACAGTGAAGTGAAGCAGCTGTACAGGTTCCAAGGCGTCGCGCTACCCTTTGGCGTCATCATCAACCACTTCGCCTTCTCCATACTCACTGAGAGGGCTAAGAAATTGGTAAGAGCCTTTTTGGAGTTTCACTCCTTAAGAAACGATTTTATTTAGCCTGTGGTATACAATTTTTATGAGGAGTAAAATCGAGCGTTAACTGAAAGTGAGGCGTTACGTTCCTTTGCGCACCTTTCATTTCGAGATGTGTGTATATGTCACCGAAAAATTGCAAACTCCGTAAGATTATAAAATAACTTGAGAGATTGTAAACTCTCGATAAACTGCCAACTGAACATTTGGAATACTCTTTTACGCATCAAAATTTGATAGTCTATAAAATCTCCGTGCCGGTCCGAGAATATAAATAATATATATTATTTGTAAGTACCTATATTCTTTCCGAAACAAAATTATATTTTTTAAATTTTATTTTTTGTACACCTACCACAGTAGTCTTTTTAAATCAAAGGTTGACTGGTAGAGAATGCCTTGATGCATTAAGTCCGCCCATGTACCACTATTGTACATAAAGTTTTAATAAATAACTGGGGGCTAAATTGGATTGTATTCGGGTAATCGCGTCTTGTCTTTTCTCTGGGTTATGAAAAATGTTATTTAAAATATCAAATACCGTATTCTTACGCTTAAGCTTCCATATTTAAAACAATTTGACATACCTACTTCTAGAATTTTCAAGTTCCCGTATTTGTAATGTTTTGCTCCCATAAGTGAATATTGTTATGTTCTTTGGATAAATAAATTACCACGTAAAGTTGAGACGAATTATTTTTTATTTTCAGAATGCCGTAAAATCCCCGATCCCGAAGGCAGTGGAGCGTGAAGAACCTGAGAGCATAGCGATGAAGGCGTGAACTTGAAGTACGTTAGTCCGTAATTATAAGTAGTTTAGCTATCTCTAAGTTAATAAAACAAGTTAAGAATTTCACTATCCGTGTTTTATTGTTAACAAGCTGTGCCCGTGGCTTCGCTCCCGTTACCTCCCGTCAACCGTTACCTACCCTACCTATTTTGTTTTGAAACCTTCCCTGTAATCCGGCGAAATAATAAAAAAAAAATTGCCAAATCGGTCCAGCTGTTCTCAAGTTAAAGCGTGACCAGGAGAAATAGGGGTTTATTTTGACGTGACGACGACTAATAAATCGAAGAAAGCCGGCTGCACGCACGAAAAAGGATGACTCATTGTAACGTTACGCTCATTGTAACGTTACGATCATTGTAATGTTACGATCATTTCATCAATGTTTTGTTATAACGTTGTCACGTTCTATCGTCCGTAAACCGACTTTACAGACCAATTTTTTTTTATATAGGTATAGACTAGCTTCGCAAAGACAAAGCATTTATTTCAAACTAGTGCCCGCCCCAGCTTCGCCCGGATGTATATTTTTTTCCAAATTTTCTTTCATAATAACCTTCTCCTGACTGAATAACAAACAAAAAAAATTATTAGCGAAATTGGCCGAGCCGTGTTTTGCGCTACATTTGGCGATTCATTTATATAGATAAAACATTTACTGTTGAATTGTCAAAGTCCAAAGCGTAGATCTCTATGGTGAAGAACGCGCAAGAAACTCCACGGACACTCTTTTAAACCATTTTATGATTTACAAAAATCCTGGTTACTTAAACCTTTTAAACGCCACTGTCACGTATACATGACAAGCAAGCGCGTGCCCTGTACGCTAAACGTCACAAATATGTGACAAAAAGTACGGCGAATTTGTGGCTTGGCGTCAGGGGCACGCCGATGCGTTAATGCTCTGGCGTTCAAAAGGTTAATCTTGTTGCTTAGAAGCAACAAGATTAATGTAACCAGGATTTTAATGTGAGAACAATGTACCTAAGGAAAGAAAAAAAAATAGTATCAAATATTAAAATAAGCCAGTGGCAGCAAGGCTGAGAAGGCTCCCATCAGACGGACTGTACCGCAGTTACCGCACGTAGTGCTAGTGTAGCAGTTGTACGTACCTACGATTTCATAGTCGTGATATAAACTTCACGCCGTCGGCTGCAGCTGCAGTCGTGTGGAGTCGTTAACAGCATACAGTTGTGACTTCAACTTCACGCGGTTGGCTTCAGTTGTGTAGTGTCGACGCACGCATCATAATCAAGATGGAAACTCACTTCGTGATCACGTGACATCTTGATTATATGGATTGACAGCTCACCTCGTGATCACTTCACCAAGACTTCACTTCGACATGTTTACAGAATCGACCTGCAGGTGCGACGGTGTTTCTTATCATAATCACGCTTAGTTGAAACAAAAAAAAACAACTTAATTGTATTCATCATTAAAATTTTACTCCTTACATAATATTTACAAATAGAAACAAGAATAAATACTACAAGTATTTTTATTTCATCGATTTTCCATAGACATCAAGATAATTTGAAAATTCTAATAAGTACTTTATTTGTACAGTCAACAAAGCTATTTGGTATACAGGCAAAAATATTAATTTTTCCACTGCGCTGCCAATGTTTATATATAATGTGTGCATTATAATTTATCAAGCTTATGACATACTACGAGTGTGGTGTAAAATAATTGTCTACTCAGCACACTCACAACATTGTTAAAAAATATTTGCAAGTTAGCTGCCTGCATACCAAATAGCTTTGTTGACTGTACTTCAAATGGGTACAAGTATATTGATAAAACCCTCGCGTTCTTAAAGTCAATTCAAATAAATAAAGTTCCCAGGTCGTCGGCAAACCGATTTATTTTAGGATCTTCTTTGTTTTCCTTTTTCTACAAATTGCTTCTTTCCGGTAACTGATCGGTTATTACCAGTGATCGGATTATCGGGCGCTAATATACCTAAACATCACTTTTATTACCACGAAAGTATAATACGGAAATATTCCCTTATTATTTATTACCATTATTGTAAGTAAATACCTGTTTCTAGAAAAAAATGGTATTCTGCCTCTACCAGACATATATTAATAAATAACCGTACAATGTGTAACAAAATAAACGAAACACCTGAAAAGCGGTCATTGTACTCATCATTATGAACTTTTACTATTGGACAAACCCCGAAATCGCGGAAATAATATCAATGGCCTTATGCATTTATGTGTTTACAATACGAATGAACTAAACAGCTGTTTTTAGGGTTCCTAAACTCTGTATGGAAAAACGGACCCCATATAGGATTGTTGTCGGTTATCTGTCTGTCACAGCTATAGATGTAAGGCCGGTTTAAAACCAATTAATCCAATCCGTTTAAAACGAAAAAAAAAACCCGTTAGAAACCGAAATAAACTTTGTTTTCGATTTTAAACGGTTGGTGTTGATGACTATGTTTTTCTTGATTATAACTACATTTTCTTGATTTTACCGAGGTAGAGAATAGAATAGAATAGAAGAGATATAACGGAGTACCTATAAACTTAGCGGGTTTAGTTCTAGTTAGTCCGTCCGACCCAGCGTAGGTATTACCTAACTAAGTTATAAAATCTCTATTGATAAGTTAAGAACTCTGTGTTGGCATTTCAATGAAAAAAATGTTAATTCTTTTTCAACGATATAAATAATCAATTTGATTCGGTTTAAAACCAAACTCACACTCTCGTTGACGTCGTCACTCGTGACTCGACGCAACGTTGCCAGCTCGCCTACCCTACACACACATGCACATTTCTTCTATTTTTGTAGGCGAGTTTTCAACCGTTTAAAACGATTTATTTCAGGTTTAAAACGGCAACATTCTATTTAAAACGTTTTAAGTAAATCGGTTGTTTTCACATCTATTACAGCCGATTTTGTCGAAATCTACTGAATTAATTTTGTTGAAATTTGGTACATAATTATATGAACTTCTGTGACCCAAACAAGGACGCGTAACGACGAGCATCAATAAATAAAAAAATAAATAAAAAGTTTTTCCAACTGTACCGTGTGATATATCAAATCAAAAGGCTCATCGTAAATGGCTCAATAATAAAAAAGTTATTAAAGAAAATAGATGAAAATTGCCCATTCCCTCCCTTATTTCCAAAACAACTAAGCAAACTTTAAAAAAAAAATACAGATAATAGGTCTTTACCTAAAGGTTACAGGAAAACCTGTAAGAAGTCTACGATTTTAAAGTAAAATGCTAAAGAATATTATTCGTTCGGAACTCTTTGCACGCGAGCCCGACTCGCATTGGCCGGTTTTTTTTGTCGTTGGTCCTAAATGTTATTAATAAAGATGAGTAGGTACACTGACCCGTTTTCTGGTCTTGCGTTTATTCTGTTACACGTTTGTATATATGTATTTAAATATGATTGAATTATCTATTAATGAATAAGTACACTAGATATGATAAAATGTGATCCTCGAAGTATCGGGGGGAATAGGCAGAAGACCTATTTGAAATCTTTAATGAATGTCAAAGGCGCCTATGGCATTTCAGGTGGGTTCTTAATCCAAGAATGACAAATTTGGTTTTTACACCAATAGTTTCTGAAGTTCTAAATGCAGGAAACATATACTCCTTGCAACCTACGAAGACTTAGGTTTCTTAGGATCAGAAGGACCCTCTTCTTCATTTCCAGACTGAAATATAGGCTGCGGCTGGGTTTTCTTATAAGCCGGGGCCACCCAGAAGGGATTCTCTTCAGCATCCTTTGCATACTTTAGAATAGCCTCTCTCGGGTCCTGTTCATCATCTACCCTCTTGCTAAGACCAAGATTCCTAATGACGAAAGAGGATAGGGTACTGCCAGAAGCCGCTACTCTTCCACCCTGACCTGAGGTGATCGGAAGATCAGGTCTGTGGGACTTCACAGGATCTAGCCTGTCTTTCTCCATCTTCTTCTTGCTAGTTCTCAGTTTCTCTTGTCTGAATAGTGGTAATGCATGAGGAGTGATAATCTGCTGAGCGCTGACCACCTCAACGGAATGTTTCTTCCTATGCGTCTTCACTATACACAGTTTAGCTCCCCGTAAACTCTTTTTCTGATCGAAATAGCATTTGACTACACCATTCCCACATCCAACGAAGATCTGGTTCAATTTCGCGTGCCATATGCCTTTAATCACATGAGATTTTGTGACATCTATGTGCGTGGTTTGTTCAAAAGTCTTTGTATTGTAGAAAATCAGTCTTCCGGTATCCTGGCCCTTCTGCAGCGACTCTCCAGTGAATACTAACGTGTCATCTGGACTGAAAGCGCAATCCGTTTGCTCATACCTTGAGAACAAGTCCCCAAATACATGCAATGGTTTTCTAAAGTTCCGTAAATCCCATATTTTCATAGTGTCATCATTACCTCGGCTAGCTAAATAAGAGCCAAGGTATGAATAAGATATGCTGCATATTTCTGAGTTTTTCTGATGGCAGTCCCTTACACATGCTGTGGTATTGACAAAATTCTTCCTATGGTCCCACATTTGTATGGAGCCGTCGTAGCATCCACAAGCCACTGTGTTGCCATCTCTAGAAAAGGTGCAAGAATTTGGTTTTGCCTTCAAACCTCCTTGCTGTCGAGGTTTGATAACGGCCTTGTGTTGTTTAGGGTTCTCTGTCAGCCAGAGGCGGAGGGTGCCGTCTTGGGAGCATGTCATGAATTCTTCGCGGACCTGAGGATGCCAGCAGCCACTGTTTAGGGCTGCTGTGTGGCCTTTTGTTCTGGAAGAGAAAAAATTATTGGTTACAATTAGCTAACAACTAGGTAAGGAGAAGTAAGGAGATGTCACATATTCTCCTGAGTATAGTCTTCTCTTTTCATGTGCCAATTTACACGCTCCTGGGGCAAGATTACCCGGGATGGATTGCAATGGCAACAATGCTAATGTGTAAACAATGTTTTTCTTACAACTTATATAGTTTTTAAATAGATCATTAGAGTAATCTATGAACTGTTGTAAAAATAAACATTGTTCGCGTGTGCCGTGCGACTTTAAGAACATATTAAAAAAAAATGTTTCAATGTAAAAATTTGGAATTGTATTTTTATCAGAAACCTTTTTACACATTAAAAAACGTTCCGACGAATTGAGAACCTCCTTTTTTTGAAATCGGTTAAAAAAGGTATTTTCTTGTTTATAGTAGGAGGAATAAAACAAGATAATATTCCATTGAACTGAATTCTTTCTTATTTCAGACTACTTTCCTGCTGGACGAGTTAGATGGCACAATCTAACTCGTCAGCGCAAAGCATTTTTTTAAGGATCGGAAATCAGCAAATGACTTCATCCACTCTGGGTGGAGCGGAAGGGCGTGTCAGACTCTTACTGACTAAAACCCATCCGTGTTCCTTCTAAAGCCCTTTGCGTTCCAGGGCCGCGGTCACGCTTTCGAGCAACCCTGGCAGATTCCGCAACCCTGGCAGAATTCCGCACCTGGCAGTGTTGATTCATCTTACTACTGTTATAGTTGCGAAAGTTTGGATGGATGGATGAATGAATGTATGTTTGTTCCTCAATCATGCCATACCGGCTCAACGGATCTGGGTGGAATTTAGCACAGAGGTAGATTTTTTTTTTAACGATGGGAAATTATCAAATTACTCTATCCGCTCTTGATGGAGCAGAAGGGCGTGTCAGACTCTAACTGACTAAAACCCATTCGTGTTTTTCCTAATGCCCTTTGCGTTCCAGGGCCGTGGTGACGCTTTAACAAATTCCGGGACTAGATGTTAGTCTGAAATAGCACATGGCTACTTTGTTTACCCCGGACGTATGTTCCCTTGGGATAATCGGTATGATTATTACATATCATATTTATTAGTTTATTATTTTAGCATATATATCTATATTTTATTAGTATTAAATATTTTATCTGTATATTCTTTCCGAAACGTTAAAATTCAATTTAAAATTTGATTTTTATTTATTCTAAACCTACCCAGTATAGTCTTTATAACCCAAAGGTTGGTTGGTAGAGAACGCCTTGATGCATTAAGTCCGCCCATGTACCACTATTTTACATAAAGTTTGAATAAATAAATAATTTCCGATATTCACGCGGGCGGAGACGCTCGTAAAAGCTATAGTAGGCGCCAGATAATCGTGGAATAACGGTCATTGACCCACCTACAATTATTGACATTTGTAATTTGAAAAACGGAATTAATGACACAAAGCTGTCCCGAATCATCATCTCTCGTGATCCTTAACATTGTCTAATAATGAAAAACGATTCATATTTAATTGTTCAGGTACCTATGAACAGTTATTAGGGAAAGGTCAATATACTTTATTCCACATTTATCTGGCGCCTACTATAGTCGATTTATAATGAAAGAAAAACATTACTCACTTAGCCATATCGTTAATATACTGATCTCCCTTCACACACTCTAGTACTTCAAAGCCGTCTCTATCCAGCACCTTGGCCTGAGCAGCACCACTGACAACCAGGATTGAGTCCCCTGTCGTGGAGTACTGCAGGGCTTTGATAGGGTGGTTCTCGCAGGGTTGTAAGGTGCGGAATGAGCGCATTGATGAGTCCATGCCTGGTGGAAAAAAAAAATTAGATCAGATGTTTTTAAGTGGGTTATGGTTATGTTTCTTCTGCTGTTCTTATCTTTTTCACCGGAAAATTGCAAACGCGTAAGATTGTAAAATATCGCGTGAAATTGATAACTATTTTTTCTAAATATGAGACGGATATATTGGAAACTATTGAATTTGGATGGGATTTATTGTATATGTCACTGGAAAATGGCAGACTCGAAGCTCTTTTCGAAAACATACCGATGGGTCTTTGCTTACAGGAAAAGTTAGATGCAGTCTATGGTTTTAAAATAACATGTTACAAAAATAGAAATATCCAAGTCTATAACAATAGCCAAGTCGGAAAGGGTTCTGAAATTATAATATCAGAACCCTTTCCGAATTGGCTAGATTTTTACATGTATTTACAATAAGCCATTTAGCTTTAATGGCATTGTAATTCTGACATCTATTCATCATCAGCAGCTGGATTTAGGCCTCCCCCAAAAGAGGGCTTTGCCATAATTGCTTTGGTAGGCGGGTTTTCAAAATTCAAATTCAAAATTCAAAAGTCATTTATTCAAATTAGGCTGAGTGCCAGCACTTTTTGAACGTCAAAGTTCTACATAAAGACAGTCCCCCAAAACGCGATCACAGTGTAGCTGTTGCAATGCACAGAGAATGCTGCTGCCCATTCTCTGGTGAGTCCCTTAGTCGCCTCTTACGACACCCACGGGAAGTGATGGGATGGTGCTATTCTTTTGCGTCCGACACCATACAGAACAACATCTATTCATTAATATTATATTATGTATAATTAATTCACATACTACTTTATTCTTTATTTTTACTTACCAGCAAAGTCCCAGAAAGAGACATCATAGTCAATTGATCCAGTTGCCAACCGGGCTCCTGACGGGTCGACAGCTAGTGCTACCACAGCTTTAGTGCCATGTAGCATCTCCACCTGGTAAAGGATTGTCAAAAAGTCACTACACATTAAAGTGGAAAAGCATAGACACCATAGGCCATCTATTCTTTAGGGCTTTTTGGACTAAGGACCTGCACATCAATTGGGTTACTCATAAAATCACATATAAATTATTTCACATAATAGAAAGGTACTCCCGATTCATTACTCCATAATGTTTAAAAAAATTACACTTGACAGTGAATCAATGAATATGGTTCTTCTTTTTTTATTGTGTCTATAGTTTATCAGATTACTAGCTTTTGCCCGCGAATTCATGCGCGCATTCCCGTTTTTTCCCATTCCCGAAGGAATTTTCCATTCCCGTATAGCCTAAAGCTTTCGTCATGAATGTGGCTATCATATTCAAAAAGAATTTTCCAAATCAGATTGGTGGTTCCAGAGCAGCACATTCAAACAAACAAACTCTTCAGCTTTATTATATTAAGGTCCGAGTCAGGGTGGCCCGCGAAATTAAAATTACATATGTTTTTTGCATGTTGCAGGTCAGTGTCAGGTTGTATGTTGATAAAAATATGATTGGCGACCGTAACAAATATGGCTTTACTGAGTTATAATAATTAAAATCATCAATACAGGTTGTAGGTATCATTCATGCTCGATCAAATGACTTTTTTATGAAATAACCATTCAATCGAGTTAAATGAACTTGGAGGGTTGTATTGATGATTTTAATGATTATAATTCTGTAAATAAATACGTGTTACGGTCGTGAATCATATTTTGTTCAACATACAGCCTGACACTGACTTGCAAATTGCAAAAAAACATAAGAAAATTTGATACCATGGCGCTTCCACCTTAAGTATTATGGCCCAGTAACTAGGTGGCGAAAAGATAATTGCAATGTCAAAATGAAATAAATGTGACCAATGGTATTTTTTTTTGTATTATGCAGGGTTTAGTTGACTCATAATGTCGTGTTGAAAAAGATTTCCTTTTAAAGAGGTTTTGTATGAGATTAATTATCTAGCACAAACTATATATCAACTAGAAAAACTACAGCACTATTAAGAGAATGCTGTTGTGTTTGGTGCAAAGGCATATCACTACTTAGTTATTCTGTTGTCTATAAACTTGAATTCCACAAGAATATTGAATTTCATTTCAGTTATTTATAGGCTCGCTCAACAGAACTGAAAAACAATATTTAAAATTCTCACCTCATGAGTATTAGGTATCCTTTTCTCCACTGGCAGATCCTCATCTTCAGACCCACTAAGCTCGTCATAGCTGTCTTCTCCATCACCCTTGCTCTTCTTAGTCTTATCATCTTTATTCAGCAGCCTTGGTGGTATTGGTGGACCAATCTCATCTTCATCATCTTGTGAAGACCCAGGAGGCAATGGGCCAATGACCTCATCATCACTTTCTTCATCCTTTTTTGTTTCTGGTTCTTTCGGCATAGCGGCCTCGGCTTCTAACCTCTTTTTATTGGCCTCTTGCGCGTTTACCTTTGCCTGTTCCACCAACTCGACAAGGTCGAAGTTTTTAGCCTTCTTACCGAAGTTTCTAATGCCCATGACTTGCTGAACGTGCTGGTTTTCCAAATCATCGGCTATTTCTTCGATTTCCTTGTGCTCTTGAATCGGTGTTCGGCCGAAAGTGCCGAAACCCGACGTGTTCGCTTCATTTTTGTTACTGCTTTCGCCTGTTTTGCTGATGTTGAACTTGATTTTCCCGAAGGATATTGGTTTCTTGTGCATCTTTGAAGATTGAATGGCTCTGTTTATTTCCCAATTACTATTTCACGTTGATAATCACACCGCACTTTTATCGATTGTTTATATCGCGAGAAACCTATAAATATTTTTTTTAAATAACCCATATAACGTACTATGCTTATTTATCTCAAATTTTATGCAATATTTAGCACAACTTTATGACGAAATTCATAATTTTGTTCTCACAATCACGAATCCCGAATTGATTTGTTTTGAAGGTGTCAAATTGTCAAAATCTATTATAATGTCGTGAAGAACATTGCAGCTTTTGAAATGTTTCAACTTTAGCATTTAGAATGTTGCTTCTTCGTCTCACACCAACAGACGGACAGAGATAAATAATGGTTAATAATCGCCTAGGAATGTCGTAGACAGTGACATGGAGCATGACAAAGGTTAACATTAGGCGTTTTGTTTCTATATTTCAGAACTTAGTTCTGAAGTAAAAGTTGTGAGTAGAAACACTATTTCATGAATATTTTCTTTCCCTATTTATTCATTAATTTTTAATATTAAACTTAATTGAATGCTTCTGTATTCAATTAAGTTTTATAATTTTCTACTCATTTTTGTAAACCTTTTCGTTTTATTATCATACTGTTTAATACGCTTACCACTTTGACGTACCAATCAAATAAAATTCAATTCATGAATATTGAATTCATCAACAAAAAGTGTCTGTACGGTTTTTCTAATTTTCTATTGTTAATACAAATTCTTGGTGATCAGGAGTTAATGAGAAAAGCTGTAGAATAACAGCAATTTGGTAAGCTTGTAAATACCAAATAAGTGATGGAATAACTTAATAGAAAACATTCACTGCCTGTTTACAATTTACCAGCCTACCTTGTTTTTTTTTACGAATATAAAAAATCTATATTTTTTATGATTCTAAAAGTAAATTATTCCAGCCAATAATATTTGCATTTACGTATAAAATAGGTCAAAATACGCGAGTAAATGCCCAACATTATTTTTGTCAGCGTCGCAAGTTTTTCGCTAGCTTGCAACAATTATTTTATAAATCGTCATTCTGCCTAGGGCTACGGTCCTGAGCGGTCGACAGCGATGTTTGTGTTGCCGATATTCTGTGTTCTCCTCGGCTCGGCCGTTGGATACGTTGATAAGGGTGAGTAAATAATATTTATTTAGAATATTCTTGATACTGATAACGAACAGTAATAGCGTCATTATTGGTGTTATAATTACAAATAATAAACAGGACAATGTAATTAGTTTCTATATGAATCAGTCCAAGTTCAACCAACATTTTATGTGCAAAAATGACTAAACTTTTTGCGTTTACATCAACTTTTGGTATTATACCTACCGACCTTTTTATGTTTATTGTTGAATACTGATTTATTTTTTAAATCTTCGCTGATGTAATACAAAATACAAAACTCGTTTTAGAAAACAATAAAAACAAAGGCAAATGACCTGAAACAGCTTGTTTTTATTTGCTTATCTCAAATTAACTTTTAGTATCAATTTACTAAACAAAAGGAGTATGTTGCTGATAATGATTTTTATGTTGAAACAATTCTTGCTTCTATTATAATTAAAACAGATTGTTTATACAAAAGCTAACAACAAAAAACGGCTAAGACTCCGCTGTCCGTCTGTCACCAAGCTGTATCTCATGAACCGTGATAATTAGACCGTTGAAATTTTCACAGATGATGTATTTCTGTTGCCGCTATAACAAAAAATACTCAAAAACAGAATAATATAAATATTTAAGGGGGCTCCCATACAACAGACATGATTTATTTGCCATTTTTATAGATAATGGTGCGAATCCCACTTGCTCTGAACACCCTCAAAAATAAACTTAGAAAATAAACCCAAGAGATGTAAACATTACTATGTAGTTAATTCTACTCGGAGAATGTTCTGTATGTTGTCAGACGTATGAATGAATACCACCATCCCATGGTGGGTGAATAGCACCATGCTATCTCTTCCTGTGGGTGTCGTAAGAGACGCAAAGGGACTCACAAGAGAATAGGCAGCAGCATTCTCTGTGCAATGCAACAGCTTTGTTGCAATTTCCAACCCGCCTGCCAAGTGTGGCGATTATGGCAAACATCCCTCCCCCTTTGGGGGAGGCCTATGTCCAACAATGGACGTTTTTTGGCTGGTATGATGATAATAATGACACCTAGAATAACAAGAAAAAAAAACTATAAGCTAAAACACATCTACATTGGGCCGCCTTATTGCATTCTGTGACCTCTTCCAGGCAACCTGGAATGGATAATAATTGACGGCACATAAAATGGGGCTGTCATCGGTGCTATGTTACTTATCCCCCTACTACCTACTTACTTGTCCCTATTTTCATTTCTAGATGCGCCACCCCAATGGAGCCCAGTTTACACTGTAAAAGGAATGTTAAGCATCCCTTATGCTGAATTAAAAGAACCTTTCTACACCTGGTAAGTCATTTCTTATTTTTATTCAATCTATATAGTAATAATAAAGCTGATGAGTTTGTTTAAATGATTGTTTGAATGCGCTAATCTCTGGGAGTTCCAGTCTGATCTGGAAAATTCTTTTTGTGTGTGATAGCCACATTCATGAAGAATGCCATAGGCTATACGGGAACGATATGTGCCTGCGAAGTCGCGGGAAAAAGCCAGTAAAAAGTAAAGCACTGTAAGCATACTGACATACAAGTATCGGATCATTCAGTTCCCTTCAAAATGGTTGAGCTGAATGGTGCTGATGCACGCGTCATGTTCGTGAACGGGCGCCGTCAGTAGAGACTGGTCATCCCTTAGTTGCCACTGCCTCATTTTAATATTTCATACTATAAATTGTTTTTTTCTTTCTTTACATTGTTCTCATATATAGAAGCAACAAGGTTAATGTAACCAGGATTTTTGTAAACATAAAATGATTTAAAAGAGTGTCCGTGGAGTTTCTTGCATGTTCTTCTCCATAGAGATCTACGCTTTCGAACGTGCAAATAGCTTCTTTTTTTTTTGACGGACTGACTTTGACAATTCATAAGTACCTGATATTGGTTTATTTGAAATAAATGCTTTGACTTTGACTTTGACATAGGAAAAAGTTGTGAGCCTATAAATATATTTAATCCGTAAGCCTAAGCGATCTTCATTCTCCTGCGCATATCCCAAACTAGTTTTTGCTCGTGTTACTCCTCATAATATTTTCATACCGCCGGCTAAATATAAAAATAGTTTCTTAAGGAGTTAACTCCAAAAAGAAAAAGATTTTTAAAGACAACATTTTTCAAAATATAAATAATATAATAATAATATATAATAATATCTTGGGACAACTCACACACGGTCATCCGATCCCAAACTAGGCAGAGCCTGTGCTATGGCAACCAGACAACTGATAAACATACTTATATATTTCTAAATACATACATATTATAGACAAATTACACCCAGACACAGAACAAATGATCATGCTCATCACACAAAGATTTGTCCTGTGTGGGAATCGAACCCACGACCCCCGGTTTAGCAGTCAGGGTCACTAACCACTAGACCAAAAGGCCAGTCTAATATTTAGGATCTGTATATAAAAAAAAACTCGACTGTAAAAAAACAACTGTAATGTTCCAAACAAGTTATTTTACAAGCAGTCTGATGTCGCTGGTGACTTGTTTGTAACTTTTTGTTGTATTTAGCATTTGGGTTTTTTAATACAAGTAATTTTTTTCTCCACTTTGGGCGCCGGCCGGGCCGGGCATATATTTTAATATATATTTATTTTTTGTAATATATTATTATTAAAAGCCCGTCGCCCATGTCTGTATTCACCTTAAATTAAGCTTGTATTTTTAAACACCATGTTTTTTCAGTAATAAGTGTTATTGAATAATACCAGATGTGATGTGTGTGTGTCCTACATGAAGTTACTTTTTATGCATGTATGAGTCATGGTTCTTAGAATATATTAGCAGCTGTTCGCAAGTTACACTTGTACCTAACTACTAAGAGATAATAATTTATGTTAAAGAACATAACTATAATTAAATTAGTCATTGTTTGTATGCTATTTCCATATTGAGGCTACCTACACTGAAATATTTTGTACTAAATCTATCTGTTTCTCCCCTTAGTTCTTCTAAACAACACAATAGATATTGATTATATAAGGTTTGATTTTGATACAGCTTTTCTAAGAACATTGCTACTAACAAACATATGAACTAAGTCTGAAAAAAAATATTATTATTATTTCCATTATTCATTTTATATAGGTACATATAATTTTATATGTTAAATAAAAAAAAAAAGAAACATTTCAAAATATAAAAACAGTAGCCCACCAGTATCAGGGACAGGGTCCAAGCCTATTATTATTATTCTCTTTAATAATTTTGCCTTACCTACATACTAACTTACTGGGGTCCCATCTGCCACTGTACTAGAATTCATCAAAATCGGTTCAGCGATTTAGGCGTGAAAACGTAACAAACAAATTCACTTTGCAGTTATAATATTAGTTAGGATATTTTGGATAATAAGGGAGCTACTCGACTACTGACAAATGCTTGCACTGTCTGGACAGGTCCACTCGAATCTGTGTGGTACTTTCCTCAAAAGGCCACCTCAGACATTAACCTACATGGTTCTCATATGAATTGACCAGTACGGATTGTATGGACTCTAAAAGAGACTGACCTCGTGAGTTTGTTTTCGGTGTTTTTTCTCAGGGTAGTCAGCTAGGAAACACCGGCCTTATCTAGCCTAAAAACACCAAAAAAAGATTGACGTGTAAAAGTGTTATGCTTATCCTACTTGCAAAATAAATTTCATTTATCATTTGATGAAACCAAAAGGTCTACCACACTCAGTTATATTAACAAATGTACCTAATCATTTACAATAGTATACTTTTAACCTTGAAACCCAGCCTTAATTAGTTAGGTATTAATTTCATATTTTTCCTCTTTATATAGGTACAGACGCCAGCACGTCAAGCTACCCGCAACTGTCAAATTTTCCCAATCAACCTTGAACCTAATGCTTCAGCGATAAAGTTGAAATTCTATTAAAGAAGTTTGACAGATTGGTGTAGCTTGATGTGCTGGCGTCTGTACTTATTTAATATTAAAGGAATACAAGGAAAATCAAACATGATAACTAATTGATGTTTTGCTGTTTAGTTTGTATTAATTCTGCAACCATAGAGAAGACATTCAAACTTTAGTCGTCATTAAATCGATACATTATAATAAGGGAAAGACAAAAAAAAAAGGTTGACTGTAAAGTCGGTTTACGGACAATATTATAGTTTAGCGTGACAACGTCATAACAAAATATTGATGAAATTATCGTAACGTTACAATGATCGTAACGTTACAATGAGCTTAACGTTACAATAAGCGTAATGTTACAATGAGCGTAACGTTACAATGAGCGTAACGGTACAATGAGCGTAACGTTACAATGAGTTATCCTTTTTCGTGCGTGCAGCCGGCGTTCATCGATTTAATAGACGTTGTCACGTCAAAAACTTCCGAACGAGAGAAACGTCAGTCACTCAGTAACGAAAGAATTTTATATGAGTTGTATAAAATTCTTTCGTTACTGAGTGACTGACAGACAATGCACAGCCGAAACTACTGGTCATAGAAAGCTGAAATTTGCCATGTAGGATTTCCCGAAATTCCTACGGTAAAGGGAAAAACGGGATATGAGCGTACGTAGTCGCGGGCTAAAATGCTAGTGAAATATATTCACTTCGTGCCTAGGAATATGCGACTATCATATTGATCTAGCTTGGAGCAAGAGTAGAATACTAATTATCGCTTTCCTTCGAGTTAAGCTAATTGCACCTTAAACGTACAATGCCTAAGGTACGTTGGTAATGTTGCAATATCAATACATCACAGAAATATAGTCACAAGTCAATTCATTTATTTCAACTAGACCATTAAAAGGCACTTTTGTACGTCACATAATATAATCAATTGATTAATGTATACAAAATATTGTAAAACCTTTATTTGAAAAGAGAAACTGTGGAGTTTCTTGTCCGTTGAAATAAATATTTCAACTAGACCATTAAAAGGCACTTTAGAACGTCAAATTTAGTTTGAAAAAAAAATCTAACTAGTTGTCCTTTCGCAAAAAGTAGATTCTTATGGTGAGGAACGGACAAGAAACTCCATAGTTTCAAATATAATTCTTAAAATATTTTGTATATACATTAATCAATCGATTATATGAGGACGATGCATTCAAAATAATATTAATGTATCACTAACAGGTACAACAAAAGAGGTAAAATTATTTTTTGCTAGTAAGGGACCTAAATAGTACCTATACCTATTCACACAATTTGTGCAACCTATACCACTGTCACACATGCTACTACATATACATAATATGAAACAGTCTATCTCTCTGTCTGTACGCGATAAACTCCTAAACGGTTTTTCAAATCTGTGTGGCTCTTTCCTCAAAATACCAAGTCAATAACATCTTTTTTTATTGAGTGGCGTCTCTCAGTTCAACCTATGAGGTTGTCGACTGCTTAACCGAGCTTGCCTGGGGTGGCCTTAATATAAATATTAAAGCTTCCAGCTTGTAAAAAACTTACAAGCGACTACACGCTAAGGGCACCCCCTGTGGGGTACGGGCCTCGGCTTAGGGTGTCGCTGGGGGGAGGACAGCTAGGGACGGTCTGGATCGAACTAGGTTTATTGTTATTTATCAAACATATTCGCGTGTTCATTATTTAAACGATCAGAATAATGTCGAGTTTTTTTTATTAGAATTTGACTTTTGAGTATGTTGCGGTATTACAGAATAGTCAGATAAAGGAAACACAGTTATACAGGGTGTAAAGGGGTCATTGTACTCATCATTGAACATCTTTTACTTTCGGACCAAAATGTACTGAACAGTTGTTTTTTCCCCGCGATTTCATGCTTGGTCCCATTGTAAAAATTGTTCGTAATGATGAGTACATTTTTTTAATTTATTTTTTATTTAATATGGGTTTGCTCTTGACTCTAGTCTAGGTCATAGATGACAGAGACAAAGTCGACGATGGAGCGAGCTTACCCAGAAGAAGCCTGATGACAATAATAATAATAATAATATAATAATATAATATCTTGGGACAACTCACACACGGTCATCTGATCCCAAACTAGGCAGAGCCTGTGCTATGGCAACCAGACAACTGATAAACATACTTATATATTTCTAAATACATACATATTATAGACAAATTACACCCAGACACAGAACAAATGATCATGCTCATCACACAAAGATTTGTCCTGGGTGGGAATCGAACCCACGACCTCCGGTTTAGCAGTCAGGGTCACTAACCACTCGACCAACAGGCCAGTCAAAGTCACCTTTTAAGGTTTTGCGTTCATTCTGTTACACCTTGTATAGAACCTCAACTAATTTTAAAATATGATACGTATTCTTGATATGTAGAAGTGTATATTCAAAACGATGTCCTAAAATAAATATTAAGTACTAGATTTTGCCCGCGACTTTGTCTGCGTAGAATAGTTACTTTGGGCGGAATTTTTATTTTTCATATAAAGTGCCTAAATACAAAGGTTTTTATTTTTTATTTTATTTAATATGGGTTTGCTCTTGACTCTAGTCTAGGTCATAGATACCAGAGACAAAGTCGACGATGGAGCGAGCTTACCCAGAAGAAGTCTGATCACTCTAATTTTGAAGAGATTAGGGTTGTATGCGTTCGGAAACACAGACGCAGGCAGAGAGTTCCACTCCTTTGGTTGCGCGCATTAAAAGGTTTATGGTTTTATCTTCAATAATGACGGACTCCCATAAAAACTTCCACCCCTCTTTTATAGGCACATTCTGGGATAATGTCCTTTCCGGGGACTCAAACTATCTCTATACCAAATTTCATCTTAATCGGTTCAGCGGTTTAAGCGTGAATAGGTAACAGACAGACAGACACACTTTCGCATTTATAATATTAGTATGGATATGGATTTATCATTTACGCAGTAAAAATAAATTCTAAAAAGCAGTTTTACGTAGTGTAAATTATCTGTAATCAGCATGTATTGAAATTCTTTGCCGGTGTTTCACCTTTCGACCTAAAAAAATAACAATTGTGACTCATTCTGTACAACAATGTCAGCAAGACAGCTGTGTCAATAATAGTGTGAAAATAAAATAAAAAACAAGTGATCTTAATAACTTTGGACTTGGGTACAAAATTAAATGATTGTCACGCTTCTGTTAGCCCTACTACGACGTGCTAATGCCATCCAATTCCGATGATGTAAACGGGATAGTGCTATACGCTATGTATAGCTCCGTCTCTCTCTTAGAGCGGAATCAAAATCGTTTTAAGACTTCATAGTAGGTAGACTTAATAGTGAAAATTTTCAATTGCATCGGAATTTCTATAAAGACGTGGAGTCTTCAAAGATCTATAGAAGACTCCCTCCCCTTGAATTTTTCTGAGGCTCTCTTAAAAGTAAAAAAAATCCGAGAGAGTCAGACGGTTAGCCCCTGAAATTCCAAGATTCTGGGACATGTTTAAAAAATAACGTTTTATAAATAAAACCGGACAAGTGCGAGTTAGACTCGCGCACCGAGGGCTCCGATCGAGTCTTGATTTTTTTCGAGTATACATTACCTATGGATACAACAATGTTCGTCACGGTCATTTCTTCAACCCAAATAAGTTTGTATTCGCATTTTTTTTGTATAGGTATTATGAAAGAACAAATTCCTTATTTTCTGACTTTTTCCTGTACTTATACTGTAAGATCTATCTTCTTGGAAAATTTCAGGACTGTGGGTCAACGGGAAGTACCCTATAGGTTTTGATTCCCTTGCGAGCGTCACGGCCTCATCTTTAGATTGCGTTGACTTAGAAGTTTAGTTTTTTCACTGCTCCAAGAGGTAGCTGGTCTGAATACTTGGAGTTAATTTCAGCTTAATTCCTTGACGCCTTCCTGAGAAAAAAGGTCTTGACAGACAGACAGACTGACAACAAAGGATCCTATAAGGGTTCCTTTTTTGCCGAATTAGGCACGGAACCCTAAAAAAGGCTCCCACTCATTATTTTTGTCGCTAAAGGCGATATAGCCATAGAGGTCTTTATGGAACTTGTTCCTTTAGATGGACATAAGATTGTCGGGATCCAATCAGATACAAACACTTTTATTATCTAAACAATAGTAAAACATAAAGTGGTTTATAATTCTTGAGCGTCAGTGAAGTTTCATGCACGTTCTTCTCCATAGAGATCTACGCTTTGGAACGTGCAAATTGCTTCACGTTTTTGTCTGACTGACTTTGACAATTCAAAAGTATCTGTAAATGGTGTAATTGCAATAAATGCTTTGACTTTGAATATTGTTTTATATTTTCACTAAACCAGTATTAAATCACTAACTTTCTTTGGGGAAATTACTCCACGGAGTTGTTATTTTGACATCTGACGGGAATTGATCATCTCCCTTAGGGATCTGATCAAATCCCCAATCGTACAATTTGCCTGCGACAGATAGGTAGGCATAAGTATTCAGAGATTAACCATTTGAACGCCTCTGTCACGTATACATCAAAGTGGCAAGCAAGCGCGTGTCCTGTACGTCACAAATACGTGGCACTGCACGGCGCACAGTATCCGGCGTAGAACAAGCCAGGTGGACAAAAGTCATTATAAAATTCCCAGAAATTTGTACTTTCTACCTGTAAACAACACCCCTAAACCTCTGATTCCAAGAATTGTTTACGTCTAACATTCCATATGGGTGAGTCATCGTTTATGTATATATAAAGTAAGGTAATTAGGTAAGTGCAGTTAAATAAATAGGTCAGTTGCATTTTAGCGGCACTTACACTAACATCTCATGGTGGTAGTTCTAATTTTGTGAAAAGTTTTAGTGATGGATTTTACTTCTGAAGGTATGTTAAATATTATTTTCTTATTAGAATCTTTTAATGTGTTATAAACATTCATAAAGTAGACTATCTCTGAATACTTAAAAAATTACCATGTTTTTCTTTGTTTTCGAACTTATCAGGCTTAGAAAAGCCATGTATCCTCTTGTATCCACTCT